>JASSUY010007556.1:0-94102 GCA_032466535.1 Forpus xanthops
TGTTATACCTTAGTTACTAAACTGTTCTTATCTCAACCTGTGGGAGTTGTATTCTTTTGATTCTCCTCCCCATCCCCTCGGATTGAGGAAGAAAGAGAGGGGAGTGAGTGAGAGAGCGGCTGCATGAGTTTGAGAGAGACCCTCAAACCACGGCAATATGGGTATGACACGTGTTTCAGACAGGCATTTTATGCTCCATGAATCAGAAAACGAATCAAAATGACAACAAAGCACCAATAACTTACATTTTAGTAAGGTTGCTAAAAAATGGCTTCAGCTTTCATAAAATTACTCTATGGAGAAAAAAAACAACCCCAATATATTACATGTTGTGGGGCTGAAAGTGGAAAGCAGAGACCTGTTGAATCTTGCTGAAGGGCGCTCCAATAAGAGAAATCATCAACCCCTAAGAGAGGAATCCAGCTGAGGTTCCAAGAAGCCTGGCACGTGGAGCTGCGCTTCTTCACCTAAGAAATACTGACAGCTAGGGGAATAACTCAGTTCATCTCAGCCTAAGGGATTTTTCTGCCCCAGTGCCCAATGGTATGAAGAAAATTCAGATCCTTCCTATTGAACTTCAACATCATAATCTTGACAGGCAAAAGGAAGGTAAAAATGAAGGAACATTCTGCTTTTGTGCTTCTTCCTGCTGTATCCAGGGGCCCCTTTCCTATTCCCAAATGTGTATTAAGAAGTTAAAATCTAGATTTTAAAACATGCATACACCAGTCATGCCCAGGCTGCAAGACCCAGATGAGAGATGAAGAACAAAGACTGAGGACAAGCAAGAAGATGACCAGAAAACACAACAGGAGGCTCGAGGATAAACAGATGCTAACCTGTCTCATCTATGTTTTCTATTTTGTGTTTCTGAGCCTAGTGTTTCTCACGACACTAGACATGGAATGAATTCAGATAGAGATTTCTATTGTATGATTCCCAGTTGCTTAAAACCTCTGCTTCTCAAGTCAAATCCTTTCTAGAGTTGGTGATTGCATTTTCAAAGCCTGAGGAGGAATAGAATTTCTTACTACTTTAAAAGGACACTGGTCTAAAAATGCAGGAGGATTAGCAACAAATTAAATTAATACAGTTATCATAGAAATTCCTTTAAAAGGTATATTTTAAATTTCATATTTTCATATGTCAGTAAATAATATCTGCAGTACTGTGCTTAGAATAAACATTTCAGGAAAATTTGCTATACAGCATATTCAATCATACGCTATTTCCTGACACATGTGGGTGTCATAACCTTACATCAGAAAGAGGAAAAAACAGTAATATTAACAAAATTTTACAGAAGGTTAAAGCATTAGTTATTCTATTAAGTATCAAAACAGTTCAAAATGACTGGTGGGAATATCTTTCAAAATTGAAGCTGGCTTTAGAGATACATTATTTGTTCAGTTTAAAAAATATTTTAGAAACTCCAATATGTATCTTCATTATTAAGTGCAATTTCTTAGCATCTAGTGAACTATTAGACACTAAGACAAAGTTGATGGGTAGATGTAAAGGGAAAGAAACTCACCTATTATATTTGGAAAAAAAAGATGGTCCTTTAACTAAAGAGGAAAACTATTATTTGGAAGACCAAAATCACCATTAGATCTGTATCAGGCTTCTAAGTGACAAACTGCCCATAACTCTTTTCTGGTCTCCATAATAGTAATTTTAGTGCTTCTTTTTTTGTACCTTTTGTGAGATAGTATGACATCTTTTGTCCATTTTTCTTGAACAGCAGTGTCTCAAATCACCAAATCAATCACCAATTGCCAAAACACATTTTGGGCCAATTTTCAGTTATATAATCAGTATGAAAACTACTATATTTGGGAACAAACACAACAAAAGACAGAGGTGCTCCCAGTAATTTACATACACACATAAGCACAATGAAGTGAAATAAAGAACACAGGCAGAATACAGAGTATATTTCTAATGACATTTAAATCTATTGGCAGAGTAATTTCTTCAGGAAGCTAATAGCAGAACTATGAATTAAGATGATATAAGAAAGCTAAACCACATACAAAAGCAAAGGTAGGAGAAAACACATTTGAGGAGCTGAATCATAATACAGCTTTGATCCATCACATTTGCGAAGCTGTTCTTTAATTCATAGAGATTTAAAGCAGACCTTGTTACAACTTTTTCAATATTCTTTTCAAATTTTTTATTTTAAGATATAGAAAAAATATTTCTGAGGAAAAATGTAATTTTTCTTTTTCTTTTTAACTGCTGCTAAGATTTTATGTAACATGGATGAAGAAAGGCTCAGGAAAAGATAACGTTCTAAACTTTAAATATGGAAGAAAAAAATTATCTTGTGTTCTAAAATCTAAATAGATTTATGCCTCTAACTCTTCTAACTTTAGAAATATCTGTTGTAGACTGTCATTATACCCAAATTGTTTGCAGGTGATGTTGCTGCACAATGGAAGAGTCCAAGATGTCTATTTGATGACACTGTCAACTTGTTAACAAAATAAAAGTTATTAAGTGGACATGGAACAGATGATACTAACACCAAGATTTGAAGTTACCAACTGGTTTCACAGATGTCTCTTACTTTGGCCATGATAGAGAAAATGCATAACTCCTAAGTAACCTTTCTTAGTAAGAATTCTTCTATAGCTAGATCAAATTGATAGACCATTAATAGATATTTCTTGCCATTGCCTAAAAATTCTAATTTGAGTTAGAAGCATTTTAATTTATAATGAACTTTCTAGAGCTATTAATAGTTAATACAAATTATTTAGTTTATGCAAACCTGTTTATTTTAAAAATTTATTTTTAAGAAGCAGAATATTTTACTCTAAATATAAATATTGTATCCCCAAACTTAAGAAAAAATACAAGGGAATATAGCTGCTATAAATACAGTAGAATCCTGTTAGGGTAAGACAAATCTTAAGTAATCGTTTTATATCATGAATTGCATCTAGCTGATCAAAGGATAGCCAACTTGTTAGATGAAGCAGCAGATATACTGTTTAGTTGTTTCTTTAACATTAGAATCACACAGTTTGACAAGTTTCTGCAAAATTTGATAACTTTAGGAAATGCCATTCAGTGCTGGATGTCAATTTTATTCCAGATGTTAAGGTCACAACGCATCAAGATCTTTAAACATCTGCATAGCTGTGAGCATAGGAAGAAGTCTACTGAAGCCCAGAGGATTTGTTGCAGTACTAATATGATACACAGATTTTCAGTTGAAAGGCTTAAAACATCTCAAAACATCTAACAGAATTGATCATGTTCTGAAGACAAAAATTTTGTTTCTTTGCAAGAACAAAAAGATGGTGACTTAGATAGGAAAGGGGAGATTCTGTTGTTTGCTTTAAAAGGATATAAATCTTCATGATGCAGGCTGTAAAAGAAGTCTGGGAAGATTAATACTTTCTGGGCAGCATATTCCACTCCTATTATCTACAGGATATCTTGCACCTTGTTTTGAAGCATTTAGCAATGGTTCATGGAACGAGGGATGTTTAATGGTCTGATACGGCCTTGCTGCATCAATCACTGTGATACAGCAATCAAAACCAGAGGGTAAGTATGGCCCTATTTGATCTTTACAAGAGAATTCCACCATGCTAATCTCTAAAACATATTGCCAGATTATTCATTCTTCTGCCTTGTGTATTTCTTTACCTGAAAATAAATAAATCAGTCAATACAGCCATGATGCAAAATTTCTGAACTAAAAGGAAGCCAATGGTGTTTGTAAGTGCTTGGCAGAACACCGCCCCTGTGTGTATCGGGCTTGCAAAGTGTGAGGAGTCCTACTGTTTTTTTAATAAACTAAGTGTTGAAAAAAAGATGCACACATTGATTACGTCTCCTACTTGATGGAGGAAATATTGGTGCAGCTAAGGTGTAGAGAAAGAAGACTCAACAATGGGAACAATCAAAGTATCGCACTGTCTTGCTTTTTCATTCAATATTCTTCTATGCAAACATTCTTCTTATTTCCCTCATGGCTAAATTTTTCAAAAGATGAATCACCCACTATATCTTTAAAAAGAATAAATCCATGTTCTTGTATGAAAAAGGATGACCAAAGAGAAAATAAATGGTTGTGTAATTTGCACTTGAACATTTACATTTATCTTTAAAAATTCAAGAATTTGCAGGCAAAGTGGCATAAGTCTGGCAATTTGCATCAAAATTTGAAATTATGACCAGCTTCAGGCTACTACTACTTAAAATCTTGGGCATCTATCTCAGTGTGCCCATGACTTCCATTCTTCACTTACTTATTTGCACTCACTTCTTGTGAAACGTTTTTCACTTATTTTTGTTAAAAAACAGTACAAGGTTAAATGAGTAATAAGATTTTGAGGTTTATAATGACCAACAAAGCCTCAGTACTTCTTTATGTGAAGAAATCTACATTTATTAATAGCCTCCAATAAGAATCAGAAACATATTCATTGATTCTAAGAGCTGACAAAGACTTTTCTTTTCCTTTACTCTTCAGGGCTGTGTTATGCAGAGACAGATACTCATAAGTTTATAACATTCTTGAGAAGAGAGATTATAGGTTTGATTTGTTTACTAGCAAACTTGAACACAGATTTCAGAGTAGTTTCCCTAAGGTCTACTTTGCATTTTAATATTAAAAAAAAAACCCCAAAAAACAACAAATCAAGACCAAACAAAAGACAACTTTCCCGATGAATCCACAATCCAGGATTTTCCTTCTTCCCAGTACAATTTAGAGTCTACAAAGAGCTACGTGCTTGTCACCATTTTTTCAAGTATCAGTGAAGAAACATTAAGCCATAAGAGCTGTAGAATCATGGACATTCCACCTAACATTAACGATTCAACAGATAAAAAACACTGTAGGTCACTGTGAAAACCAATAAGTTTAATCTACTGAACATTCCCTGAAGGTCATAAAATGGTCCAGTCACTCTGCTTGTGTTATCAACAATACATAAGTTTCTTCCATTTCATGCTACCCCGAACTAGGGAGAAACAGGAGCTAAGCAGAAGATCTATTTCACTTTATCTTCCAAGTGGGTCCTATGAAGTATCAGCCTGATGTGAGCAGAGGTTAAATCAATCCTTTTAGTCCGATGTACCTGAGCAAGAAGGTTGTAGCTGGAGAACAGAGTTCAGCTGCTAAATTAATATTCACAATGCATCTCCACATTTCTACCCCAGAACAAAAAAGGTCAGATCATGTGGACACAGATCTGGGGTGGGGAAGCCAGCCACTGCAAATATGGCTAGGAGACCTTTAGCTACGTTATGCAGTGCAGAGACTGGAAAGATCACACAACGAAGCACTTTGACTTCTTGCCAGGTATACCCTGTGAAGTGAATTTAAAATAAAGTTGAAATTACAGACGGCTTTTCCAAGCCTTTGCTGGCATGAGCACTACTTCAGAAAAGCTGCGACACCAGCAATTAAGGATATCAGAGTCTGAGATATTAAGGGAAACTTGTCAAGCAGAACTTAAAATATCTAAATATTTCTCCTAAATACTCACAGAAAGAAAAAAACAGAAATTGCTTTGGCTCTGCTTGCCTTTAAGTTTGCACCTTCTGGATCTTTTTTGGAAAATATTCACAGACATTAGTTCAGAACTTCTATAAACATAGTATTAATTCATGTCTAAAAGCATCAGGAACAGGGAGGCTAAAGATAGAATTCTTTCAAAATACAGAATGTGACGTGCCAGCAGCAGAGTCCTGTGAATTTTATGTTTGTCCTATTTGTCCAAGCAAAACACATTGTGAGCATCTAACCAAAGCTCCCTGAACCCCTCACATAACGTTGCAAGGAATGCAGATGAAGTAGTATTTGCTGAAAGAATTAAGTTGATGAAAAGAAAGCATACACATTTAATGAGTGACAAATAAGGCAAACTACTTCAGTTCTGTCTGAAATGACCCTTATTCCCACATTAGTACTAACCATTCATGTAAAAAGTAATTTAAACTAGTAATGTAATGTCTGCACAAATGCTAGCAGCACCATCAGAAGTGGTCACTGCAATAAGAATGTCATATAATTTTTCCAGAAATCCTTGAAAACTGTTAAGGAAAATACACATTGAATAAATGAGCTCCTGGTACTTAGTAGAAAACTATGTTTGTCCTAAATACGTATCATTTACCAGGTAATGGAGCTGTTTAAAGTAGGGCTGAAACAGTTCTACTGTGTCTAGCACTGGACTCCACTGACAATAATTCTTTAGTACCCTTTAATTCCCAACAGAAGATGCAGAAGGTATTAAATATAAATGCAAACACCTGGGATGGCTCCTGCTTCCACAGGGTGAATGAAAAATTGCCGTTGGCACAGTTTTAAAAACATCATCCTAATGTCAATACCCTTGCAATGGCTCCACCAAGCTGCTTGTCCCTGCCCCTGCCTCCTTAAGTCAGGTCTCGAGTGAAGTGGAACAAAAGATGTCCAAGCCATTCTCTGGCTAACGTGAGGTCAAATTCACATAGTTCAAGTGTGCTGCAGGAACTATTTTAGCTCTTGGTAAATCTCAGAGCACACAGACTTTGCCTTTTTCAGCTCCTGCAGGGTCTAACTAAGGATTGAGTCCCATAGCTGAATTTTGAGTATCCTTAAAGTTTGCGGTTCACAAATTGTAACAAATGTCCCTGCTGTGCTGGGAGTTTTGTTTAAAGGTCCATCTGCCTACAGACTGAAATCTGGGATTATTTGTTCATATCCTGCAAAACCACATCTTTCAGACCAGTCACTGTAAAAATACAGGGATTTTTCTGAGGGGTAAGGAAGATCAGTAACTTGCATATGCTCGTCCCTCTAAAAAGAGAAGTACCTGAGACAGTCTTAAGGTTTGGCAGAACACAGTCTTATCTGTATTAGTGTTTCTTCCACCAAATTGGCTGCTTGTCACAGGAAAGAAATGAACATATGCACCTATGGCTTTTTTCCTTTAGATCCCACATATCAGACTTCAGCACCTTCCATTTCTGGGGGTGTGGGGAAGGAAGAAGTCACCTCTGCATGGCTAGATGGGGTATATGTGGGCCAGGCAGTGAAATGCAGACTATGGCCATTTGGAAGAATAAGGCACAGAAGCTAGCACACTGGTATATTTAGCAAAATAATTTAGATATGTTTCCAAAGTCAGAGCAAAGAAAAGACAAGATTATGAAATGACAGATGAAATCAGAACAGAAAAGAACTTAGAGACTATAGGGAATGAAAATCAGGAGATGGGAAGAGAAAATAACAGAAAGAGGACAAGTGAAAAGAGAAGGAAAAAGTATTTAATATGCAATTAAATTTCATGCAAGGAAGCACTCAATTCCTTCCCCTGTACAGCTACAATACCACTTTTCAGAAGAAATTCTCCACACTCCCCTCGGCATATGAAGGGGGAGGTGATTGGGGGAAGGGCTTCTTCACCCCCATCAGGCTCAACTGCTCTTTTCCAGTTTCTTCCATTAGATGATTACATTTTGGATTTTAGATGAGAAATTTACAGGAGTGAATGGGATACTTGTACTTGAGCAGAGCCAAGCCCAGCCCTAGGGGATTTCTGTGCAGGCACTCACGTTTCACTTGGGAGACAAGTTTCCTTCTTTGGCTTCCTCAGCTCACTTTCAGCCCAGCAGCTCTGTGTTTCTTTACAGAAGCAGCACCTCACTGTCTGTACATTCTGCAACCATCACCAATGGGCTAACTTCCACCCTGCTCACCCTCTAACAGCATGTAGGATTTGCAGAGGATATCTCCTTCTCGAAGTTTCAGCTATCCTATTTGCAGTTCACCCCCTGTGGCTAGCAGACAGGCCCACAGGCTTGAGAAGGGACTGTACAGACAGCAAAGAAATTTTTTTTGTTTTCTTAAACAGTCTCAAGTCTTCTCTATGCTTAGGTCAGGCCTTCCTTAAAAAGTCTTATTGCCCTTCCTTTGACTTGCTCTACCAAATCATGCATAACTTCTACTATGTGGCCAGCTTGCTTCCTCCTGGGTCAGGTCCTGCATATGTGATTGTGTCCAAAACAAGGATGCCTCTCTCTTCCTCTTCCCTGTCCAAGATGAGAAAATGCATACCTCTGGACAGCAAGTCAGGAATGATACAGCAATTTTACAAAATTAACAAGAAATCACAAGTTATGACAGTGACCTCTTACTTGAAACTGGTTGCAAAGTGTCCTTGCATCTTCTGCTTTTTACTGCTGTAGAATGGTGCATTTTGACTCCACTTAACAGCCAAAGGAAGTCAAAGATTGCATCTCCCTTTTCTATTTTCCTTTTTTTTTTTTTCATAAAATACAGCAACAGGAACTATACTTTTTTAGACACTGATGGTAAATCTTTTCTATTGTTTCATAATCTGGCATCCTGTTCAGCAGTTTAGTGATCGGTTATTAGAGAACTTTGAAAATAATCAGTATTAGACATCTGGAAAGCTACATAACATTATTCATCAGCAGGAAATACTATTATAGATATATTTATACCTTGAAAACTAAGAAAGAAATATTTTTGTATTAAAATCTGTGTAAAGATGTAAGGTACTGGTCATAATAATGACAATGTGGCCACAGTATTCTCCTGTAGAAGCATCAAAGGTTCAGTATTTTTTGCGCAAAATATTGCTTTATTTTTATGGAATGCCGTTATATTCTATCAGAAATCAGAGGTCTGAGTCCTTTTATTATTGGCAGAATTAGAAAGGGTAACAGGATTAGTCTTTAACATGACATTCATAGTTTTGCATGTATCAGTGAAATGTTCTGTATCTCCTTCCAGGTTTATTCTGTCATTTTGTCAGTTATCTATACCGTCCTCTTATCACATTTCAAACAATCAAAGTTCTTTAAATTGTTGAAATTTTCCCCTTTTTTTAATATTAGACAATTCAGCTGTGACTCTTCACATTAGATTTCATGTGTATAGTAGTCAAAACCATTTACATGACTTCTTACAAGGCCCCATCAGTGTCATACATACTCTCTATTCTTCCATTTCAAGCATCTAGTTAATCTATTTGCTTTTAACTACTGCTGTTTGCCCAGCAAGATCTTTGACCGTGTATCTGTGAGTACACCTCCTAAACTGATAGTCAAATTAGGCTTGGAGAATTTTTAATGGGCATTTAGTCCTAGTGATAGCCAGAGAGCAATTCAATTCTCTTTCCAAGGAAAGGCTCCTCAGCACAATCTTTGTTTCCACAGTCATTCAAAGTGTCCAAGATCCAGCTTCACTCCACTAAAAGAATCTACTGCTTTTTAACAACAGTTAAAAGCTAAGTCCTGAACTTGCTCTCACTGTCAGTAACAGTTTGATTCAATGGGAGCAAAGTAAATCCTATTAGAGCCTTTTATAGAAAAATCCTAATAAAACCAGACACTACAAAGTAAAGGCCCCATTCAGCCCTTGCTTACACCATAACCATTGTAAAATCACACCATTATAGCTGCGGTCCGCATTCAGACCTGGAGCGTTTTAGTCTTATACTCACCACGCCATAGAAAGCTGAAAGAAGATGCTGTACAGACATGAGAATTGCAAGTCTCTTCTGGCTGTGGATTTCATGTGTTACTGTTAGGTTTACATATGATCTGTCCAGGTCTCAAACATGCATTCCCCAATACTCATACTGCCTGATTTATGCTGCCTTATTTGTCTGGTCAAAGAATCAAATTGGTGACTGGTTTTGAATGAAGGCAATTAGGGTGGTTGATTGGTTTTGTAATTTGGATAACACTACTCTAGAGTGTAAGTCAATTGTGTGGAACTATCCAGGTCTTTAATCACTGGTTTCCCTGTGCTAAGAGCTGATGCTTTATACCATCCGAAATTTATACCAATTATAATCAATTCCATTTTCCCCATTCTCCCCCCTTCTGCTTCCTCCGCTGCCCCTACACCTGGCAAAAACATCACATTTTAGCTGAAAAAAGTTAACTATAGTGTGGCCAATTATATTTCAAAGGTGTATCCAAATTTAATTTACAGGGTCAATTGAGTATGTGGGGGTAATTATCTTTACAGAGCATCTGACAGCTGTTGTGATATAGTGGTCCATCAGCTCCTGCTAGAAATCTGTTGGGAAGCACTTGTTTAAATTTGAGTAAGCTTAAAGAACAGACTTCTGTCTGTAAATTCTGGAAAACAATGTCATCAAAAAAGAAGCCAGTTTTACCTAAATCTCTTGGGTCCACCCTGAAATACTGGAAATTCTTAATTCAGTTTTCTTTAAGAATGGATCCTAAAATAGGAAGATTTGCAGGTGTAACACACAAAAATTAATCCAAGTACAGGATAAGAAATCATACATAATTTGCCTATTTATAGTAACCATGTAAGTTCATGAAATACTGTTTCTTATTTAAACATACAGGCCCCAGAAATTCCAAAGCTGAGAAATTAAATTTTGCTCAAGAGTAGCCTCAAGCAATTTTTTTACTCTCAGCAGTGGGCAGGAATTCATGGGATAAATACATAAAGAAAAAAAAATCTTAAGAGTTACATGATATTTAATTGGCTTCTAGGCAGCATCTTCTGTTCCCTTATTCAGAATAAGTCTGTGTTTTGCACAACGGTTTTTGGATCACTTGGTCCCAAATTTTTGGGCCAGAGGTCCACTGATGGTCTTTCATCATCGATCACTGGCCACCATGAAATTATACTAAAAGTTTAATTGAAGCAACAGCACACCTATACGATGCTATAAGAGATGTGATATCCTGAATTCCATTTCTCAGCAAGGGTGCATAATAAATAACCTGTGTTTTGCTGAAGGCTATCATGAAACCTCTGGTCAGCTAAGAAAAGGCAAGCCAACTTCAGGGCTTTCCATAATGTGCCATGTCTTCACACTCCTCACTGAAAGTCCTCACTATAGCTGAACCCTGAAGCCTTGCGTAAACTGACCACCACTAACATATCACAGTTTGGAGATCTCAAAATTATATTAGTAGTTATTTAAGTTACTAATTAAGTTATATTAATAGTTAATAACATGTATGTTTATACATCTTTGTACAAATTCTCTGTATCCACCTTAAATTTATTATGGTCCTGATAGTCCTGAGATTTTCATAAAGTCTGCCAAATAGAAGGAAACTCTAGTTCCCACACTCTAGTAAGTAGTGAATCTTACTGATTATGAGGTCTAAAAGTTTGTACAGCATGAAGTAGATCATCTGTTGCTTTCTTTACTGCTTACAATAAGCAAATTCCATAGCTACTGAAATTATCTTATTCCTGGAAATACAATACAGAGGAAAGAAGAAAAGCCTTGGATTAATGTTTTGTTTCACCACTTCTAAGCAACAAGGAATAACTTATAATTCATTATCATACTGAGAATAGTGGTCCTATGGTGCTATAAAAAGCTGTGATGTTGCTGTGCAATTTAAATACTCAATCTTCCCACCTGATCAGAACACTGAATATGTTACATTTGAGAAGACTGTAAATATGAACTTGACTTACTTTCAAGTAGCTACTTACTTAATAATATTGCAACATTACAAGCATACAGACTTATTTAGACAAAAATCAATTATACCACTGCATCCATTCTGAAATTGCCCAGAACATATTTGCAACAACCCCTAGAAGCATCATGGGTAAAAAAACCCACAGACTGGCCAGATACTTTGACAGAGTTTCTCTTCTAGGGGCCTAGGTCCAATGGAGAAAGGGTGAAACTATCTACCAGCACCCCAGACCACCATTCATGCCTGCATTATGTTATAGAGTAGTACATGGAATCAGCAGAACTGCATTTCAAGCATGTAGCAGATTAATTTGTATCTAAAAAAACATCCTTAAACTGACCTGGGCACTTTGTTGTGCTCATCACATAGAGCTTGAACAAAATTGCTTCCAGTCTCAAGGTAGGCTTCCTCGGACCTGATGTCAGGGACAGAAGACACCACTTGCAATGATCAAGGCACAAATGGGTAAAAAGCAGCTATGATTGTGCCTCAGAGACCTGGTTACATCATATTAGCCTTCAATAAGAAATCTTGAATCACTTTTCCTCTTGTGTTCATGACACAAGCTTGAAGAGCCACACAGCATATTTGTGACAGAAGTGGCATGTCTACAACACTACTGTTCCTTGCTGCATTCCTAGTGCTAAGAAGTAAACTTAGGGAGTCAGAATCCAGCTAGAAAAGGAATTGAGAACAAATGCAGAAAACACTGTAATGGGGCCAAGGATTCATGTCTTCAATAACTCAGAGATTGAACTCAGGAGTTCTGGATGCAAACAAATTGGTGACAGACTACGGGCTGTGCCATGTGCCTTGCTGAAGTAACAGAGGCAGTTCATAACAGGGTTATTTCCAAAATTGCCTCTGGACTCAAGGAAATGAAGGCATAGCTTCATATTAAAGGCCCCAATGATACCAGTCAGAAGCACAACCTAGGACAAACCAAGGAGCATCAAGAAACAGCTAGCAGGAAGGGGAAATTCTTCCTCATAATTAGTGCCAGCAGTGTGTCTGAAAGAGATGGTTGAAGCTTCTTATCTCTCTCTCAGCAGCAGGAAGGCTGTTTCCAAATGAGTCAGGAGAGTAAGAGATGCCATCCTTTGTCAGGCACGAAGGTGAAAATAATCTGCAAGAAGCCTTTTGAGCTAAAATCCTTTCCACGAGCCTCTGTTTGGGCAGCAATTCAAGAATACCAGGAGTAAAAAAGGATGCTGGAGAGGAGAGCAGAAGGGTAAGAGATGGTGCAGAGTTCTTCTCCTAAGGACACCAGCCTCCACCAAGACCACAGCCTGAGCTGTGTGCACAGCTCTAGGCTACTCAGCTAAAGGGTCTGAGTAACATCTAAATATGGGTATAATTATAGGAATTGTTCTTTTAAAGCACATGACATTGTGACTCAAAAAGGTAGCAAATGGGTATTTCATCTTAGCCCAGCCCATCTCTCACTGAAAATCAGACCCCTGAGAGATGGGAGATTTAGAAAGGAGCAATCCAGCACACTTGAAACTGACTTTCAAAACCCCCTCTGGCCCTCCTGAACACAGTGCAAAAGGGAGAAGACATTAGCTTTTCAGCCTGCAGTTACGCTCACACTCTCCTTCCCCCCTTCCCCCCCGCTGCTCAAATTTACTTTTACCTTGAGGCAAAAGAGCCATCATTCTGTTCCTTAATAACACAAAGAATTTTCTTGACTTCTCTGCTATCTGCTCCCCGCAATCCTTAAGAGCCACACATTTCTTCACAGAGCAGTGGGAAGCAGGGGAAGAGAAAAACTGCTACTGAATGATTCTAATAAGAGAATTGGTGATGTAAAAATATTTAGAAAAAGCAGCAATTAAAAGTGCCATAACAGAGCTGTTTTCAGATACTTTCCCCAAAGCCTTGATTGCAGACACAGGATTCTGCCTGCATATCTAAGTGCAAGGGTGGGTTCACGCTGTCAGCTCTGAAGCCCTCACTAGAGATATCTCCCACTCCATCCCCCAAAAGCCTCCTAACAAGTGAACTTCATGCAGAGCTGCAAGGTGACAAAACCATACAATGACTTTATAGGAGATGGCTAAATGGTTGCTCTTGAAATAGGAGCATAAGGTCTCCCCCTAAGAGACACAGGAGAAAGCTATCTTGCAAATGTTTCAGAAACTTGTCAATGCACAACCGGCTGACTCTGATTAATAATGAAAGTGGTCTGTACAGCTAAGGGGGTATTTACGAAAGCAGAGTTTAATCTAGTGAAACTGTGTTCCTGCTAGAGCCAATGAATAGACATAGTCTTGCCCTGGGCAATGTAGAGAATTAAGTCATGCCAAAGATTGCCTTTGTGCAATGTTCCACTCTTTCCCACCACACACTGAAAAACCATTTGCTGACATGGACCATTTCATGTATCAAGCACCCTTTTTGGAAGCACTTATATGACAATCTCAAGAACAATTAACAGCGAATGATTCCAACTAATTAGAATAATGAATACAGTAGAGGTCAGCTGTGAAAGGTTCTCTCCACCAGCTAATTTGCAGAAAGCAAACATGAATGAAGTACCAGAAACCATTGCTAAAAGTGAGTTTTCTAAGCAGCAAAGACCTGCAAGCCTCCTCACCAGAACAAATTAATGGAAGGTACTGGAGGTGCAAAGAAAGAAAATAAACTCTAGGCACCCTGAAAAAAACTGATCAAGACCATCTTCAGGTAAGGCCAGATTTGGTTTGGATGCATCTCGCATCATGTACAATGTGTGACTGAACAAGTAAGCACATAAATACTGAGTACCTATAAAAAATATCTCATCTCAGAGGTTACCACTAGGTTTAGACTTCCTATATATTCTAAAGATTACTGGAAAATATGCAATTGAAAAAAAAAAAGCATCAAAATGCTGTTGCTGACATGCAAATGGCCCATGCCAAATACTGGACAGTGTTAGCAAAAGAACCGTCTTCTGAAGGCTGCCAGGGTCTTGAACAATTCATACAATCCATCAGTTCTCAAAATAGAGAAAATCACCTAATTTCTTTTGAAAAAGAATGCAAATATAAAAAAAAATCAGAAGTCTGTCAATCATACAGACTAATATTATTTTAGATACTCAAATATTGGAAAAACTCTTGTCAAACGGACTCTACCCTTACCACTACCATCTGATTGCTTGGCCTAACCCGGCTTCATTTGACAAGCAGATGAAATTTCAAATATTTGGTGAGCACTACACATCATTCTTCTCTTTAAAAGTATTAATATATTCTTTATTTGATATTAGATGTAGAGGAAATAGCCTATAAATATTCCTATATACTTTTTTTTTATTTTCAATGCAGGAGAAATTCAATTTCAGTTAGTCTTACAATATCTAGCAAGGCAGTCTACAATTCTTACTATGCCTTCCTCAACTGAAACAGCTCTTGATTAGAGATCATACCCTGAAGAAGCTTCATAAAGCAAGTATACCTTTGGTCACATTATCTCTTCATTCTACACATTCATCTGTCTTCAAAAAGTGCCTTTTGAACCTCAGATAATCACTATCAATACTTATATGAAGAAAAATCCTGCCATATTAACATTCTTCATTCTTATGATCGAGTGCAAGTTCTATTCAGTGCCTTCAAAAAATCCCAAAGTACCCGGTTTTCATGTAAATGCAGCCAGAGTCCATGTTCATAAGTAGCCAGATTTGGCAGTTTTCCGTGCTGCATTTTTTATCCAAGACCCTGAACAACAGAACTAGTCTATCCTTGCCTCTTAATCTCTTAAATTAAGACTGGCTGACTGAATAAAAATTTAAAGAACCTTCTCTGTATGACTCCTTTCCAACATACAATCACAGGTCTTCTCACCCGCTTGATCCATTGCAGAATTCATGCACAGTTATAACAGGAAATAATCTCATTTGCTTGCTCAAGTCCCAAGACTGCACACCAACCATAATAAAGAACGAGTAGCCAAGGCAAAAAAAGAAAACATGTAATCTGATTATTTGTGATTTAAACTAGGTATCCCAGGTAATACTGCTGAAATAGGGCTTCCCTGAATCAAGGTTTACCAGGGTTACTGAAACTTCTGGCCTCAGTATCCTCCTGCTGACTTCACTCTGTCAAATCCTAGGGCTGCATTCTTGGATGTTACTACTTCTAGTCTTCAATATCTGGCCAGCAGTTTGTCAGAAACAGCCTGCCAAGTATGGTTACTGAACAAGAAGCTCCATAATTCAGGAAGAAATCGGTAATTGAAACATTTAATGGAGTAAACCAAAGAAACTTGTACCCCTGTGTCCATCTCTTTCAGGTACAGAAGCTTGCTAGCGATCATTACAAGTTCCACGTGCCCTAAAATTCAAATCTGAAAATTGCTATGACAAAAACTTCATGGGAGCGAGGTCAGTGCCTCTTTTTTCAGAGAACTTATCCATCTCAATTTACCTCAATGGCAGAGACACCCAAAAAATGCTAATTAGTCAGCTCAACAGATTACATATTCAGCATTACATACATCGGTCCTGGATACCAAGTCTGTATTTCATTAGATTTCAAGTAGAATCATTAAAAATCATTTAAGTGAGATACACTTGAGGGAAGTTACTTGTGAGAGTAATTCCCTGCCATGAAGTCACATCAGGGGACAGAAGACATCCCCCTGGGAACAGACAGCCTCAACCCTACAGACATCACTGAAAACAACCAAAGAACTATGCAGACAGCAAGGCAGCTGAAAAACAGGCTAATTTATCATTACCAAAATTAAACCCTTTAGCATGAACTAGTGATTCATCTATAAATATCAAATAAATAAATGAGCAGATAATTTATTTGATTTCTGGAGCTACCAGATCAACATTGGCACTAACCATTTGGCCAAAATACTTGGATGGGAGGGACCTGAAAAAGGTTGTTTTAATGAATATTATAATATGCAAAAAAACAGACCAAACTAAGCACTCATTAGTAGCAAACAATGCGTCAGAACACACTTTTTTTCCTTGGCAAACCCCAAATGCAAAATTCTTTGCTTCTCCTTTTCCTTTATCTTGAATGCAATACAAAGAAAAACTAATATTTATCAGTAAAATTGCTTGAAGGCCATTCCTCCTTTAACCCTCTTACACGCACTTAATTTTGCCATTCCTGGCCCAGCTGAACTCATCTCATGTTCTAGCTATGAACTATCAAATAAAGAAAACACAAGAACTATAACAAAGGGAGAGAACTTAAAAATAATTTAAAAAAAAAGTGAAAGAAGAAATTTACTTGGAAGAAACCACAAGAGGAACAGAATGAAAATAAACGTGATTGCAGAAACGGGAAATAAGAAAAATGTTTTCCTTTCTGAATTAGACAGCTCCTCCCCTTCCTTGCTATTTCCTTGAGTCAAGCATTTTCACTAGATAACCTACTTCACCTTGAACTGTTTTTCAGGCAGCAGACCTCAAAGTCTTTTCTTAACTGCAGAAAATGGAACTAAAATAGATTTGCATCACTGACATTGTTAGTCCAGTTTCATTTACTTACACACAAGCAAATCCCCAGTCATACTTTAGAGATCTCCATGTAAGACTAGCGAGGAGAACAAGACCTGATGACTTTTCCGGATGTTTGTACTGTGTCATCCTATGGTTTCCAGGCAGCAAGTGGCTGAAGCTCAATGTGGTAATGTTACATAAGGACCTCATCAGTCAGTGAGAAAACAAGTTGTTTTTGAAGCCTGTTGGTATCATTAAGGATTTTACTAGGAATTACGTTACTGCAGAAAAAATTGCTCACTTATTCTGTCTTTCTCATCTTTATCAGTTCCCCTGCCCTGTGAACTCTAGCTGCAAAAGGATCATCTGTAATCATAAAGGGAAGGGATAAACAGACTGCGCTGGCTCTGATCCTTCCCAAGTTCAGATTTAGTGACCTTGCTAATGTTCTTGAGCTAGCCCTACTTCCTTCAAGGCCTGAGAAGCAAGGAAAGGAGGGACAGCAAAGGTTCATTTCAGGCAAATGCAATGTGACTTTGAGAAAGCATAACATTTTAACTTATACCTGATATAAAAACAACTGTATACTGCTGATTGCATCAATAGTAGCTCAATGTGACAGATTTCCATGAAAGAAATTTATTTACAAACCAGCCTTCTTTCTACAATTGGATTTTTGCAAGAAGCATTGATAAAGAAAATAAGAAATCACTTCTACTTTAAGTATTTATGGAGATAGTTATTCTTTCAACGTTTTTAATACAAGTAAAAGAAAATTTTATTAAAAGAGTCCTTGGAGTAAAAAGCATGAATGATCTGCAAAAGAGGGGGAAAAATAGGTTGAAAACTACAAAAAAAAATTACTGTAATCTTTACCAAAGTGGCATTTTTACATTTAATTTGCATTACATTACGTGAATAGAGATGGAGACTTGATAATGTGAATTTATAAATTCTTTTCTATAATCTGTACAGTAGCTAGTAGTTTTGGTAAAAACTCTGTCTCACAAATGCAGATTTGTTGTGGCTATTCCTCAACACTTCTTGCCAGCTGCAGCAACTGTCCCTCAAGAGCAGAAAACCTGCACTTTTTACCATGAACACAATGAGACTGAACACCAGGTATATGAATACCTACCAATGTCACCTACATTATCTATCACTTATTATTAAATTGATTAATAAAAAAATATACTATTTCTCTAACAAAGATCTTTTCAACTCACAAGTGCAATATATATTCTTACAGGCTTGTCTTACAATGACTTAAAAGCACTTGTGACACTACTTGTGTGTAAACAGCCCCATTCAATAGCAGATGGGTTTGGAGTTTGTTGGGTTTGGTTTTTCTTTTTAAACTAGTTACTGGACTTAAGTGATGAGACCTTGTTATCGCTACCTCATTTACGTGCAGAACATACAACATCCTTTTAGGGAATTTAATGAACCATGCAGAAAGAGGAAAAGAAAATATCAAAGGAGTTAGTGACCTTTGATCCAAAAGTAAATTGTAAAGCCTTTTGAGTATTTTTGCTGAAGCATCTTTCTATATTTGTACCGTATCTATGCTGGAAGTTGAGTTATTATGACAAAAAAAAACCCTGATGTACAGCTTGGGAAAGCTGATTGAGGTGTCAAATGTCCACAGGTTTAGAGAAAGGTTTAATCAGTACAAGAGGTATAAGGGCATGCAGTTTGTATTGCCATAGCTCGAGTCCTTTGGCGCTTTACTGTTTATTTACAGCAGATCGGAAATCTCTTCATTTGAGCTGACACCCAGCCCACTGAAGTCCCCACATGAAGGTTAGATGCCACTTGCAAGAGAACTTCAGAGGGTTCCATCGTCCTTCTCCTCCTTTTGCAGGAAATAGCTTCAATATGCTTTCAACATAAAGAAAACTACTCATTATTCCAACCCAGAGCTCTGGAGACGAAATAATGGAATTTAGAATTCTGGATCCAGATTTTGCCAGTATTTCTCACATTTGTCATTCTTCAGTGCAAGCAGGAATAAATTGGGCAACTACAACATCAACTATTCAGCTAATTCTAGTTTTCAAGTATTTAAGCCCCACTATTGAATCAAAAAAGGTAGCTGTTTTTCTTAGGACAATCTCCATAATAGTCTGGTAGCCAGCTTGTGAAAACAGCATATTTCCACTGATGTTGATAGAATAGTTTTAGATGAAAATAGATCCTATCACTTCAGCACAGCAGTTTTGATTTACTCATGCTGAGAATTTGAATTTAAACAGTAATTTAGAGGTTAGTTTTCTTCATTTTTACTACCTCTACTTATTTCTCTGCCGTTATTTGTGGAAAAACCTACTAATATTAAAGGGTTGTATTTTCAAATTAATTTCTGGGGTTTTCTTCAATAAAATTGCCTATACTTGGTGCCAATTTGGGGCGTGGAGAGGTAAGAAATGTTTCACATTTAGTAATCATTTTATAAAAAGAAAACACTTGTTCAGAATTGTACTCTGTCAAGGGGCCAAATGCAACAACAGAACCAGATTGGAGGAAACACTCCCATGAAGGGCAGAAAAGTAGTCTGAAATTATAATTATCCAAACCTAAATCTCACAGAATCATTAGAGGAGTCTTTGAGTAACAAAAACATTGCCTTAATTTATGTTAATGTGCTATAAAATGCAGAGACATGCTGAAGAACCCAACAAGTTTGACTCTCTCATTTTCATTTTGCCTGGTAGAATGATTTGGATAAGTAGAGCTGTTATCTCCCCACAGGAAAAACAGACAATTTGTTGGAAAGAGAAATTGGGTAGAGGCAGAGGACAGACAGCCATTCTCCTCATACCTCAGTAGTCAGGGTCACCCATGTTTAAACAAAACAAACCCAAACCCCAAACCTATTTTGCTATTCAAAATAAACTTCTTTTGTGGCATTAAATGGAAATTGTTTCCCTTCATTAAAAGCCAGGTACTGTTGAGAAGCATACGGCTTTGGAGCAGTAAGAAACAAATCACTATCAGCAACACTTCAGTCGTCAGAAGGGCTCAGATTATCATCAGGGTTATTAGAGTAAGGGAAACACAGAAAAGTGAGGAGTGAAATTGCAAAGCTACAGATTCTACCATGCTCTACTACAGAAAGGAGGGTGGCTATTTCATGCCAATACAGAATTCTGTTACTTGCAGATAGCGGTACCTTGGGACTGCCCTTTCAGAGCTCAGTGACACAGGGGTCCCCAGGGAGATGAGCCCTGGGCTAGAATGAGACATGACCTCCAGAAAGACAGAACTTTATAAATTATTTAGAAAGGATATTAAACAAACAGAAAGACCCTGTTAAACTCTGCTGCAACTGCATCCGGAACAGTCCATGGCTGTCTGGGCACATGATGACCACATACACAAACTGGAGAAGTTATAGGAGAGGGCAACAAAAGCGATCAGACGTATGAAACCACTTCCACTTTGGGAAAGAGACAACACCTCGGGGGCAATAAAGGTCCATTAAAGAAAACATGAGTGATGTGGAGAAGTGGCAAGGAATACAAGGACGTGAGCTTGCCTAAAGAAGCTACTTTTCAGACTTAAAGCAAACAGAAGAAAGCTTTTTCAGAAAATGCCCAGCTAAGCTGTGCAGCTCACAGCTATAAGATGCTTTGGTAGCCAGAAGTATAAACAGCTTCAAAATGTGTCATGAAGGACAGAGCCAGAGGTCACTATGAAGGCTAGTAGCTTGGATACAACCTTGCTCTCAGAGCCATTAAGCCATTTATTGCCAGGAACTGAGGAAGAAAGCAGCACAGCAGGACTTCTCTCAACCTGTGCTTTTCATATCCAATCCATATTGAAGCTTATACATGCAATAGAGCTGTATTTCCATGAGAAATTTCACCTAGCTCTTTCCCAGAAAAATTTCATCAAAAAAAGGTTATGTTCCCATAAAAACTTTGGGTTTAACAAAACTGGCTCTTTCCACCTAGGGAAAATAAACAGATAAGGACATCCCACCAGACCTTATACACAGTGGCAATTTTCTTCTGATCTGCTTCACACCTGGAAATGTTTCAGTCAAACCAATGAAGATACTGCAGAGGTCATAAAAGAAGCTGCCCACTGAGTCGCTTTGTACAGGAGCTGCATATAAGGTAAGCACTCAGTTATGTCAGCTGTGTAGTAAAACACAGCATATTTTGAGTTGATAATTTTAAGGAAGAACTCATGTGCAGTCTTTATTTTAAAAGATTTTTAAATTAAATTGAATCTCAGTTGCTAAAAAATGGAAGCCATCCTCTTTCTTTGCCTTACTTTTCTCCTCTGACATAAAGGCAAAACAAACACAACAAAGCAAAGAAAACATACCACATATGAATTCTCTTTCATCACCTTACACAAACTAGTTTAAATTGTATAAATAGTTTTCCAGTACTGTTGTCAGTCATGATGGGTATGACCTGCTTTATTAGAAACACAAGGAGCTTGCAAACAGAAGGCAAAGGGTTCAAGAAATACTAACTATAGCTAGAAAAAAAGAAAAAGGTCCTTAAATTGCTGGTGCTTACACATGGTGATATTCTAGTAAATAGCTGTATTTATGTCTGTCCCTTTGCATAAACTTGAATATGCATTTGCTTGATCCACTAGGGAGTAATAATAATAGCAATAAAAACAAAGCAAACTTTTAGAAGAAGTGCTTTTACAAGGGAAAAGAAAACAAAGGAGTCTTAAAAATTACAGATGTTACAGAGTAAAGGCCCTTCTCTCTCTACTTAGACCAATTCTAAAATCAGAGGACAAAGAAAGGAGGTAGAATGAGTAAAGTTCACTTGAGAGCACAAATCAAGCAATCACTTCTTTGGAGCACAGTTATGTTTGAAGTTATTGTATCATTTTTGTTAATATTAAGGATTCTTAAAATCAAATCCTAAGACTTAAAAAGCTTTAAAATCTCATTTTTTTTTAAAGTCTTATTTTTAGAAGTAACTCATCACCTCACTCTACCGAAGTACAGATCTATGGTGAAGATCAAAGAAAATGTGTTGCAACCCAAATGTAATTTCACCTTGCAGTTTGTACTGGGGTACCGCTTTAACAGATATCAGCAAAACCCTTGCATTTCCTCCCTCAGTGTGCCCCATGGTAGGATCAGCACCAATTGTGCCAATGTTAAACAACATGCTTAACTGCATACCAAGACATCTTCATATTTTTCTTTCTTTACATATAACTTTCCCACTTTCAAGGCATTAAAAATGACATCAGAAATCAATACTGAAGACAAAGTACCTTACCTCACTTTTATACAAGAAAATGCCATAAAATTACACAAACTGTTGGAAAAAAATATTCCATATTTTTCAGAGAAAAATGCTAATTTCCATCCCCAGTTGTGTTGAGGCAGTGGCAGTGATTGGCTCCATATGTTTCAGAAATTGAAGCCATATTAACATTCTTACAGTTCTTTCACATGCTTTGTCTTGGTTACATTGTGCAATTTAATATTTCTTAAGAATTTCCCCCCCAAATAAGACAGGTTCGGTTTCCTGGCTACAGTGGTTTCTCTATCCCAATCACAACAACAGTGATTTCTCCAGAAAGCGCAAGGAGGTAGAGGGAAACCCATATTTGGCTTCCCAAATATGTTCATTTTTGAAGAAATTACGGTTGACTGCATAGCAACATGTAAAGATCACTTTTAAAGGAGGAGCATTCTTGCCTCTTGTTACAGCAAAATGTTAATAGATTCTACTTGTATTTTTCATTGAAAGAAAAAGACAAGCAGAAGTATTCTTCCCAATCCAGTGACAAATTAGCAGTAAAATGCTAGTTGGGCTGAGACAAACCAGGCTAGCCTAATAGCTGTAATTTTCATCAGTACTGGAATATGAGTGGTAGGATGGAAAAATCACTTTCCAATGCTTAACACTGGTATTTTTTCCAAGACAACCTGTTTTTTCTAATGCCATTGACCACAAAGCCATTCAAGTGCATGGTTTTCTTCAGAGAAAGATAGATACACTTAAGATGAATAAAACTACTACAACATGTTTTTTTACACAGATAGTGCCAAAATATTTATTCTTCATCATAAAAACAAGGCAATCCTAGTGATGTGAGAATTCAATATTTCTCTTTCAAACAAAATTCCTAAAAGTTAGTGAGTCACGAATATTTTGTCCCATTAAAACTCCTACTGAAGTTATTGCTGGGAACAGGGATGTAAGTAACAGCAGAGCACTGAAGAAAGGAAATACCAGTTTCTTGGATTTCATTGCGTAGTTGCTTATAAGATAGCAAATCATAACCCCACTCCTACCTAAAAGACAGAACTTCCTCAATAAAACTGGCTGGTTTGAAAAACGTGCTTCTGGACTTGCTGGTGTGGGATTCTTTAATTTTAAAATATGATAAAAAAAACAAATATTATTCTGATTCCCATTAACTTAAAACAAAAATTCTTGTGTGACTTCCAACCAGCAATTTCACAAACCAGAGCTTTGAAGTGCCACCTAACTGGCAATAAAGGCAGTGTCTGTGCCATGGAAACACAGGGGAATTTAGAAAATGCCTTTCAAGGACAGTGGAATTTTTAGGACCATGCTCCATTTAAAAATACCAAACATTTTCAAGGAAGAGGGGAAAGGAAAATAAAAATCCCCTCAAACTGAAAGAAAAAACCTTCGCCTAGACAAACCACACACAGCAGATAGGCTTTCTAATATGCATTTTATGGTATTTAAATAACTGATGAACCTCTCAGCCTATTGGTGGCTGAGATCTTGTTGCACTAAAGCCTTTAAAACACCTACTTAGATTAAAGTCAACTGGAGTGAATAAGTTTAGTGCTTGCATCAAAGATTACTCAGGTTAAAAAGTCATGAGGATATGCCAAAGGATCAAAGTAAAGCAAATGACTATTAGGTTATATTTATGAAACACACACTTTCAAGTCTAAAGTAATTCTGTCATAAAACAATGCAGAGAATAGTCAAAGAAGGGGAAGAAAACCACCCCAAAAATTACAAAGGAAAACAACTAACAGCTCCAGACAGCTGTACCATGGAGAAAGAAACCATAATTACTACTACATTAGACACATCTAGCACAATTACTATTATATTCAACTGATCTTCTTCCCCCACCTCAAAATGTGGTGATGGGAACTCATTGTACATAACAGATTTGAATTTTAGTGTCACATTTGTCAAATGTCATTGTGAGATCTTACAAAACTGTTCAAGTTCGGTTGGATGCAAATAGTGCCTTGCAGATACTTCTCAGCAAAAGGCACCTTGGTTGAAATCAAAGTTGAGACTGTGTAGAAGCATTGAACGATACTGGCAAACTGAATGACCACAGTTTAGGCAAAACATACCCTCCCCTGGAAAACTACTTTGCAGGAAAATATTCCTCATTGTCAGGAATTGTACTAAGTCAGGTATGAAATCCCCTCTATCTTTAATTTCTAAAATCCCACGATCTATCATTTGGAATAAAGATTTCATGAGAGTTGTGTGCAATTTTTTGGTTTTTTTTTTGTGTAGAGTGGCTACCTATTTGAAATTATTTTCAAAAGATTAAGTACTGAATATGCATTAAGAAAAACAATAATGTGAATACAAATGGAAATACCTTCAGCAAAGGTACTTTGTAGATTTACAAGATCTGGCGAGCATGAGCTATATTTTGCCCTACAATTCTTACTTTACAGTGGTCAGAGCAAATTTGCGCAACTTGTTCCAGGGTTGTGTGAGAACAGGCCCTAAAAATCTAAACTCAGACTCCAGTGCTTCCCGAAGCCTTACTCTTTATGCGGTTTGCATACAGACACACAAACCAGGCAAACTTTGGCCAGTTGCATATAGGATGCAGTGGTGTTACCCTTTTGCTTCTTAGGTCTTTGGAGACCTTTGCTGAACATCTCCTCCTCTCTCACAGTAGCCAAACAAGTTAATGCTCTACCACCAGTATCTTCTCAGCAGATCCTTCAATCACTCTGGAGATGGTGGAGAACAACGGGGACACGTGCTGCTACTTTAACCAGACAGTTCCATGTCATAGAAGGGAATTGGTTTTCTTGCCTTTATTTTATTATTTACCTGCAGAGAAGCTTCTGAGTATCCTTGAATGATCCCAAGGAAGTAAGGCAGACCCTGAAGCAGAAAGAACTATGGAATGGTTAGGGTTGGAAAGGACCTTAAAATGGTCAAGTTCCAACCCACCTCCCATGGGCAGGGACCCTCCTAAAATATCTCCCAGAGCAGCAGAAGCATCAACAGCAGGAAAGCAGAGGGAAAAGTTGGACTAGCAATATTCAGCAGAAAGTTTCAGCAGCAGTCACCAACTGGACTTTCTCTGAGGGACGACATCCCAACAGGGTGCACCCATTATTCTCCTGTATTCAGTGACATATTTATAAGCTGCAGAACAAGGACAAGTGACCATTATGCATAGGGCCAACCTTATAAATGTGACAAGTAGGTTTCTCCACATGGTAACATCCACAGACATTACTTGGCAAAATGGATAACGAAGTAAACAAAGTGGACGACAGCAAATAACTGCTGAGGTGAACTCAGAGTCCTTTTATTTTGTGAACAGTATTGTGTGCCATTAACTATGGGCAAGGCAAAATAAGACTGTACTTCCAATGAGGATACTTGGAGAAGCACAGCATGGCAACACCAGAATACTTCTCTCCAGCAGAAGGAGGATGCACAGGAGGGAATTACAAAATGCTCAGACAGGAATCTTAATATTGCCTGAAACACTTAGCTCATCAATGAATCTGTCTGCTTAACATGCACACTTGATCAAAAGCAAATATTCTGAGGAGCAGAGCACTTTCCTACTTTCAGCACAATGAAAAAATGCCTGGGTATTTTTATATAAAACCCATGTTCTGTGTTTGTAAGAGGCCATCTGACTTCAATATGAAGGACAATAGCATAGGTTTTTGCTTTCATAGGTTTTTTGTTATTTATTTTCTTAGTACCCTTGTTGATAGCACTATCAGATTTGTTTCTATTTTTAAATTAACAAATAATCAACCTATTTCAGAAATCTGCAAGAAAGGGAGCACGGGGACACAGCTGTGTTTACAACAATGTCATTAGTACTTTTCTGTCAGTAGCTAACAGATCTCTTCAAGACTCAGTGGTCTGGTGGTCCAGACACACTGTGGCGAGAACTGAGCCATGAAAGGCCAAGCCAGATATGTTACTTATCTGCCTGGGCTCTGTAGAGACCTGCCAGAATACAGCCATGCCACATTTCCAGGGTACAGTTCATAGGGAAGGGCTGTCTTAGAAGAAAAATTGAGCTATCATAGCAGGGAACCAGTGTGACAGTAGGGAGACAGCACTTCTGTAGAGCATCAGCTTTGGGAGCTACAGAATGAGCCTGATTTCTCTAAAGGACAACATGGTGAATGGAGATATTTCCACTGCCACAACTCCCTTCTGCATGGTTCACACAGAGCAGATAGTTTGCCCAAAGTCACCATGAAGAAGCCAACTCAAAAAGCAAACGCTATATTTTGGTCTGCATACGTGAATACTAATGATCTCTGACAAACAATTGCCTCTTGACACTAATGTAAGAAGAGGATACAATGGCTGATGCAACACACAGCTTCAATTTCCAAACTGGGGATGATGAGCAACTGATCAATTTCATGCACTCCCACGGAAAGCTAAACTATTCATTCAGAACACCTTATTTTTATACATATTTGCATTCAAAATCTGTTTTCACCTGCTTGCATGAGTGCCTCCACTTTGTTTTCTATTTATACATTAAATTTTTCTACACAGCAGAATGCAGCTCTCTGCTGCTTCCACAAAAACCCTGTCAACAATCCATAATTAATGATACCATGTATTATTTCACTGAGATGAAATAATACCATATGCCTCACCAACAATTTAAGTAAATGTCCACCACTCAGTACAAGGGGGAAGAGTGTGTAAAGCCGGCATCTGCTAAACCACCAGATTTATTACACCATACCTACTGGAAATACTCTCTAGTGCTGATGAGATTTAGCAGAAGGCATCCCAAGAAAAAAAGAGGATAGCAGCTGAGAGAAAGGCTCTCTAAGTTCCCTACGGCAGTTTGTGCATGCTCCCATTTGTCAGGGTCACTTCAAAGGCTTTGCTACCTTACTTGTGGGAAAGAAGGCATGCGAGAGGGAGTATGAAGGACCACTTCACAGCCTCTCTTCCTCATTTCACTAATAGCTGCTATGAAGGGCACTGGGGATGAGGAGTGGAATTATGATGATCTTTTATGCATCCATTTGTCTAACCTCAGATGCAGGGCCTGCCGAGGCTGTGCAACCAGGCTGTGCCAGGGTTATGGTACCTGGCCAAGGACAGGCAACCTCCAAGAGCTGCCTTTCTTTCCATGTGAGACTTCAAAAAAGTAGGACAAAAGGTGCCTTGATCCCTCCACTTGTGAATTGTTTCCATGCACCACAACAAAAACTTTTTGAGACAGAAACATTTTCAAACTTGCTACCTAATTCATTGACTTTGATGTAGGTTCTGTGTATCTTCAATTCATGTTGAGGGAAGAAGAAGCCCTAAATGCAAAGAGGAAAGCAGGCATTTTAAAGATCCAGATTTCACATGAAACAAAATAAGACAAAAAACTTTGCTTACCCAAGCAGCTCCCCAACTCTTAACATGCCTGTATTTTTCAGTTGAAGGGTCTCAGGACCCTAACGTTCACCTTCCAGGCCTATCACATTTCATACAAGCCATTCCAGAGTGGGATAATACAATTTCCTAACATGCCTCTGTCTCATCTAATTAGACTGAGTAGTTCATGGAAGCCTGTCTTAAGGTTTGAGTACAGAACTTGAAGCAACAGAGCTGTGATTTCTACTGACACTTCTTGTGAAGAAAGGTAATGCAAGCAATACACTTCCAAGAAATCTACAAGATTTTGAAAAAAAAAAAAAAAAAAAGGCATTTTAAACCTCTAGAACATCTATTTCTACTGCTTCCTGCTAGAACTGAATATGTGGGGACTCAATCACAGGTCACTTCCTAATATAGCATGAAGAAAATGAACATCTGTTTTTGAGGACCCCAGCTGGTGCCATCATGGCCCCCATTTAGACATCAGTGCACCTGCAATCTTCAGAATCATTTAAGAGTACAGATAACCATTTTCTTTTTTCACATTTAGGGAAGGAGAGGCATAGGACTCGACAGCGACTTTGCACAAGGTCACACAGCAACTCAAACAGCCAAAGGAATGGTAGAACTTGGGTGCTTTATTACTAATAAACTCCCTGGTTCTCTAAATAATTTTTTATGTTGCCATTTCCTATGTACACTGTGGCAGGGCAAACTCATTAATTTACTAACGACTGTTAGTAAACACTTTCCTGTAACATTTCCCCAGTTACCAGCTAATGTTTCATTTGAAAACTGAAGCTTTTATTGACAAAGCCATTTAAAATGTAAAATGAATCACGAAAACCTGCAAACAGAAGGGGAAGAGTAATCTGTGGAAAAATTGCGCAGGGATATTTCCAAAACTGCGTAAGACTGAGGATATATTGCCCATCAAGGCTAGTGGGGAAGGAGAGTTTTCACCTTTAACTGGAAGCAGCTGTTGTAACCTGCCTAACCCTGCCGGAATGCACACGCCAGGGCTGCAGCTCACTGGGGCTCTGGCACCAGGACCATGGCAGCTTTCCTGTGGGTAGGCAGCGAACTCACGTTTCTGTTATTTTATCCCCAAAGAAGTTACCATGGTGACTGGCATAAAAACGACAATAGGCCAGGAAGATAGAGACAGAGAGCATGGGAGGCACAGAGCCCAGGGCTATTAATAAACTGACCAAGAGTTCTCTAACTCCTCAGGCTGGGCCCTGGGCTTTCCACACTCACAAAGTTTGCTCAGACTCTTGGTAGCAGCAGCCTATCAAAGAGGGTTTGCTGGAGTAGGTAAATGCCAGCCATTAAAAGTAATCTATCACAGCTCATGAACACCTAGTTAACAGGCATCATATTGCTTAATACGCATTTGCATGTGCAGAAGTCGTTAAAAGCAGTGTTAAAACTACACAGTAAAGGTAGGTGTTTATTTCCCAAGACAAAGCGTAGAATGCAAATGCATTGCCAGGAGAGACTTTTTTCTTCCTTTTTTTTTTTTTTTTTGAAAATAACATTGATCAAATACTGTTCTCTGGTTCCCTACATGCAAGAGTGATCCAACTTTTTAAGGGAATTAGGAAAAAGCTCTGATGTATTATGAGAGGTTCTTATGGTGCATATTTGGAAGTGCTGGTGGGAGATGCAGGTCTTCACAAGAGCTGTGCTTTCTGAGGGAAAGACCTGAAACACTCAGGAAAAGTTTAATCAAGCCACAGCATGTGTAGGATGGGGAAGAGGAGGAAGGAAGGAGATACCATTCCCACCTGGGGATACTGGGAGCCTGCAAAGTGCTGGGTGAGGGCTCTGGCACCTGGAATGCATTGAACCTGAGGGCTAAAACGTGCTCCCCATCTCCATCTCCTATCTGGGCACTGCTCTTTAGAAAACATTTATGTAAAATTCAAAGCTTAAGACAACAATAAAATCTGTGAGAAAATAGAAGAAGAAAGGGCTCAGGATGAGAGAAACTTCCTCCATGTGTGCTTTTTTTTTCCTTTCCTGTGTGCTTTTCCCCTTTATTTCAAACTGACGCAGAGCTGATGAACCGCAGGGTCCTCACCGCCGAATTTAGTGAAGGAACGCAATAGGATTCCAATGCAGATTCAGACCCATTGTGAACTTTATGGACCATGTTCTTCCTCCATCCACAGGGCAAATGTTCTAGGAGTGACTCACAAGCCCTGCCACTGGATACCAAAACATGCTCCCCTGAGCTACTCTGTTTAAGGCCGGAATTAGTCTCTTTGTGCTGACAACCTTTTTATGAAGGCAGCACAATCCCACAGAGCTCTTACTGCAAGCATTTCAAAACCTGATGTTTTATAGTATTACTTTTTACAACATATGTGTGTATTTGAGAGGTTTCTTTGATACATTCCTTTACCGCAGTACAAAGCATAAAATACAACCCACAGAGCTTCCAACTTATTGACATTGCTCCTTGCGTTTGCCTACATAATGGCAATGTCATTTAAATTGTTTTGATGTACAATTTACAGCATTAAATAAAATGTTAGGGTTTAATACATTTCCAATTTTGCTTTTGTATCACACTGCAACTGCTGGAGTCTGTCTAGACAAAAAGGTAGTTTAATCCAGTAATCTTTCTATAAACCACTGAAATGATGCCGTCTATTTCTGCATATGTGTTTCTGGAAAAGCTAATAGAATTTCTGACATTTCTGGAGATACTAAAAAAGCCATAAGTAACATGCAAGTATTCTCCGTAGAAAGTTCTGAGGTCAGATGAGGAAACCTAAGTATTTTAACAGACTGAATAGCTTAAGTTTGAATTTTATGACACTGAGTAACCATACATGCCCTACAGTTTTACATCTCTGCCTTAATTCCTCTGAAAACTCTCCTTAGCAGCATAATAAATGCTGTATGTCTACAGTGGCAGGGCTGATCCCGAGAGCCCTGACAGACTCGTCAGCCATGGGTGCACATCTTCCCTTTTAGAGGGCAGCCTCACAGATGACAGTAATTGTACAGCAGTGCTTTTCATTCACTTTGCCCAAGATGGGCTCCAACCATCACATCATCCATCAGTCTTTCTCTGTGAACAGCAAATCTAGCCAGACACCTTCCCTAGCTGGCTCACTCACCAGCTGGGTTAGGAAGTTATCTTCTACTCCCTCCAAGAACCTCCTGGATTGTTTCCTCCCTGCTGTGTTGTACTTCTAGCAGATATCTGGTAGGTTGAAGTCCCCCACAAGAACAAGGGATAATGATTGTTAAACTTCTCCCAGTTGTTTGGAGAACACTTCATCCGTAGCTTCATCCTAGTTGGGTGGTCTATAACAGACATCTACCAGGACATCTGCTTGGTTGGCCTTCCCTCGATCTTTACCCACAAGCATTCAACATTCTCACTCACAACACTGAGCTCAAGGCAGTCAACGCACTACCTGACATACAATGCACCCCTACCATCTGTTTCCTTGCCTATCCTTTCTGAAGAGCCTGTAGCCATCCACTGCAGTACCCCCATCATGTGAATTGTCTCATCATACTTCTGTGATTGCAACTTTGTCATGATTTCCCTGCAGGACAATGTCTTCCAGCTCCTCCAGTTTGTTGCACACGCTGCAAGCAATAGCATAGACACATTTAAGTTAAAAAAAATGCCTCACTCTTTGATCTCTTCCCATGCTTAAAATCTTCAACTTGATGTACCACAAAATCTGCAGTTGCAGCTGATTGTCCATTAAAGAAGAGTAGATGGGCACACCTTTCCTATGTAGGAAAAAGCATCATATAATCTGTAAGCAAGCTGCAGACATGATAATCCATTACATTAGCTTCCAAACGAAAAAAAAAACAAAACAAGGAACGTGGAGAGAGGGAAAGTAAATATCCCGTATTTCAAGACGACAAAGAGTTCTTTCTATCCTAAACATTCCAAATCATGACAAACCTTTCCAAACTGAAGCAAACAAATTTTGCTATTGAAAGTATGTTCATAACTTGTGAATAAATACATAAATAAATAAATTATAGGCTTTTATTGTCACACTTCTCTAAGGTAAGATGCATTTTATACCTGAAAAGGTCAAAATAGAATATGTTTGGAGCAGGCATAATGGGAGAAAGGCATGCACAGCCATATATTTGGCTTGCTACATGCTCCTGGAACATGCACGCAGCAGTGCTGTCTCTTCTAAAGGCATACTTCTTTGCAACTTTCTCCTGTGAAAATATCAAAGCTGCCTCCTTCCTGCTTTTCCAGTAGATTTTTTCTTATTAACTTCTCGTCAAAAGAAAGGGGTGTGGGAGGGAGAGGGAATACCTTGAAACCACAGGTCCTAAGATCATAGAATTAATAGGAAGCGTGATAATTGATCACAAACTATGAGAGAAATGACTGCTCGCAATCTTTGGCTAGGCTCTCCCCTACTGCAACTCAACCTAAGGTCTTTTATAACCCTATTAAACACCTGTCAAATATATTAGCAGCATCTTAGTTCACTACTTTCAGAGTGTAACACATTTTGAATGCTAGGGGCTACTACTACTCAGTTTTATTTTTGTGTGTACACACACAGGTACACCTTTTAACACTCCTGTCTGGCACTCATTTTCACAGATGTTATTTGGGACCATTTAGGAATTCTCTATAGTACCTTACAGGTAAAGTCTCTGACTGCTGACATTTGGATGAGAAAGTAGTTGCTATTGAAAAAGAAGGAGAATTATGATGTCTAAAAAATCCTTCTATCATTTTTATTCCTCTCCCCAAATATATTTCAGAAACTATTCCTACTGCTCTGACTCTCAAGCATCAATACACTGCTGTAGAAAGAACACAATGGCAATCAGAAAAAAAAAAAGTACCACCATGACAGAAATGCCTCTCCATGAAAAAAAAACAGGCAGATATTGTTTTCTTCACAAGACAAATCTGCATATTAAAGGCTGCATTTATCAATATTTGATAAATTCAATATTTGAGTTAAATATCTGTGCCTGCACATTTACTGAACAAAGACAAGTGGGTGCAGGCAGTTGCACATCTGTATTCATTAACAGAACGGGAGACATTCACAGATAGCCACAGCAACAAATAAAGGAATGAAAAGCATCTGGTTGGACTGTAAGCATTTTACCTCTGTTCATCAAAAAAAAAAATACAGAGCCTTCCCCAGGCCTACGTACATCCTTAACTTTAAGGACTTAAGTACATAAGTGGGGAGAGTGGAAGATGCAGTCAGTGGAGAGAGATGCTTGCAAAGGTGGTATAGCCCACTTGAGACATGATTAGGCAGACCTCTCCTCCTTGGCCACACAGAGAAGCTAATGTTCCTCAGGTGGGTGGGATAAATTTCAGCCAAGAATTAGATTTGTGTTTATAGTGAACTAAAATGCCTGCTATGGAGTGGGCTTTCATTACCACAAATGCAATTAAGTTTTCAAGGATGTTCTTAGAATTAAGGACTGAAGCAAAAATTTCTACTTGTCCTTAAAATTAAAAGCTTCAGTGGACTTTTTGACTGGAGCTGTAGCTGCACTACTTAGATGAGCATCACGCACAATGGAAAAAGGTCTACAACCCAAATTCTGTTACATGCAATCTCTACTGACAGAACCAAGATAAAAAGTCTTCTATAGGAATTAATCAGTTTACAGGATGAAGACAAGCATTTGGGACAACCTACTGTTAGATACCAGACAAACAACCTTTAGGCATGCAAAGCAGCTATCAGTCTCACAGCTATCATCAGCAGGAAGAGAGAACTGCTCACACCCAGATTCTCAGTGACACTAGACCCAGATTAGCAAACCTCAGAGTTTCCCAGAAACTCAGGTTTGAAAACAAACCTACCCATGAAATTCCTTCTAATTGCTAAGCATGGCGGATATGTGACTTTTCAAATCAAAGGTGTTTTCTTGCTTAAGTAAGAGCTGAGTGTTTTACAAAAATTAATGCTTTCATGGGTGTTTAACACCCATAAAGCTTGGAGTACTCTCTTAAGTCTGTGGGCTGAGAAAGCCAAGTGGAGATCACCCTGCATTAAAGGCAAAAATGAACTAATTAATTATTAGGAGAGAGGACTGGCACATTAGTTCTGATGGACTTTTCTCAGGGGAAAGACAGGGGAACTAGGGGGAAGCAGACACGCTGTTCTGCCAGCATAATGCAAATCAAAAATCTGGCACAAAACTGAAGGCATTTTGAGGAAGTCTTTACATTTGCATCCTCCTTACAGTACTTGTGCATGCTTCCAAATTAAATGGGAGAAAGGAGTCAGAGTGGGACACATACAGATAACAGCACCAGTGAGAAATATGCCACTGGCCATAGCACTGAAAAACATGTCTTCTGGATAAAAAACTGAGATGACAGAGCCCAAGCCATGCATACTTTACTCTGAGTGAGAAAACTCTGCGCCTTTCAGTCTAGGTCACTATCACTGATAGCTCTGCTTCCCAGAAGGAGACTCATACACAACGTCACTGCATACACTGCCATGTGCAACAGAACTTAAAATTAAATACTGCCGTAATTGAGGAGGTTAGATCATAACGGCCTCCTGCCAGTCTACAATATTGTGCTTAAACCTGCCAGTAGAATGGGGAACAACATAAATATTGCATCAGTGATTTGAAGCTTACAGTGTGTTACAACTTTGCTTCACAAGGAATACTTCATGCACTCTCCAGTGAGAGCTAATAGTAATTCAGCAACCCACTGAAGTGCTTTATGCTGAATAAAGTCAAATACCTTAATGCTAGAAGGAAGGAGTCACTCTTTATATTCAGGTTACGGAATAAAAGCATGCAGCTTCCTTTTTCTGATTTGCTAGGAGCAATGCAAAGAAAACGCTCCAGCTCCAGCACTGGGCAGCAGGGACTGAGCAGGCAGTGCTGCCATGGGAATCACTCTGCCTTGCATCCAAGAATACTATCTCTGCAGAAAAGCCTTAGCTACTTATCTTGGTTGCTAATCATCACTTCTGGGAACACAACAATGCAACAGGAAAGGCTTCCATTTTCTTCCAAAATCCTCAATTAAAAATGACAAAGTGCCTTTAAAGATTTTTAGAACTTCCTCTTTTCAGTTATATTGCTGTCTCAGAAATAAAACCCAAAGACAGAAGCCCTGCTGATACCCCACACTGTGTTGAGAGCACACATCTAATTTTGGAGGCAGGGGCTCTTCTCATACGCAGCATAAGTTATGCACAAAGTTACGACATACATCGGCTTCCCAAAACAACCTAAGCAGGATTCACACTGCAGTGCCAAGGGACAGGTTTGCTCCTCCTGCTTCCAGAAGCATTGCGGGTCCCTTGGGTCTCGAGAGGCTGCTCTGCCCACCAAGGATATGCATGTGCCTGTGCGTTCTTCATGCTCCTTCCCTGCTCTCGCTCTGGGGGAGCTGCTGAAAGCTTCATCCAGCTTGTGATTACACTGAAGCTTTAAATAGGCCATCCTGACATCTCCTCTCATTCACACACACACACCTTGTCTCCCGAGGAGGAAATGAAGAGCCAGATGAGAGGTGGGGCAGCATTTCTCAAACAACCTCACAGGAGCTGCATACAAGGCTCTCCAGTGAATTGTCAAACCACCAGCTACAGTGAAAGTATTATACATGAAGTTCTTTGAAATGGTATGTTTTCACGCAGTGACCACCCATGAAGTCTCTCATGGTCACACACTGTCACCAAGGCAGTTCTCGAGGATGGCTTGTTTACCAGCACAACTTTATGGGCTTTTTACTGCCAGGAAAATGGGATGAGAAGTACCAGGGGGAACAGAACATTTACGTCAGGGAAAAACCATCCCTGAGCCTGCCACAAGCACAAGTCCTTTATCCCAGGGGTCTTGGTCCTCCTGTGGTTTTTGTTCATTTCCTCATGGCTCTATTGGAAACCAACACACACCTGGTCAGCAAGAGAGCACTTACTTCATAAGAGGAACCTGATAAAAACCCCAGAAAGCACAACTTCATTGCTGAGCAGCTTCTCAGAATCTTTTCCTAAGGGATGAGATTTAGATTTGATTTAGCCTAAGTCATGACTCTGTTTTGAGACAAGGGAGGGAACAAAACCACAAAATGAAATATACAAACCTTTAGAATCAGTTTTAAGTAATGTTAAGTTTGATGGCTTTGTAACAGTAGCATGGAAAATTACTGAGGTGCATGATTCACAGAAAAAAAATAGAGTACAACTAGCGAACATACTGAGAATTCTTGTATAAGATAAACTGCTGTAGTTGACGTAGTTTAGGCCCTTATGACCTTAGTACAAAACGAGTGTAAGAAAATCAGACTAGAAGAATAGGATGTAAGGATAAGGAGTATCTGGAATGGCAGGGGTCCAGGATGGGCTGTAGTTAAACTAACTGATAAGTAGGACAGGATGATTGTTACATCTGTGGTGTTAATGAATCAAGCTAGTATAAGTATGTACTGCATGTGCTTCAGAGGCTGCCAGCAGTGATGAAGATTGCTGGAAGAAGTAAATGACCCCAAAAGACCACCACCACATTTTTGCATGCATGTGGGAACTTTCTGGAAAATTATGTAATCTATATGTAACCTCATGAATATGTATGGATGCCCAGTGGCTATATAAGGACAGCATGTTTTATGGAGACATGTTAGGAGGAATTATCCCCTGTGCCTCCCAGCTCTGCAGTAAAGAATACCTGCTTGTCAACTTAAAACCTTGTTGGACAGTTTGTTCCTGGAGTATTCTCCGGATCAGTTTTTACATCGTGGTAAAGCCTGAAAGGTACCATAAAGGTACTGCTCTGTGGCAGGAATCATGGCAGCTTCACCAATCACCTTCTGCAGTATTTGCTCTTTACTAGCAGCCAGCAAAGCCTGGGAAAGAGTAAATGTTTCGGTCTGTTTTCCTGTACCCAAGAACTGCAATGAAAATTGCCCAAGCTCACTTTCCAACCACTTTTCCAGCAGGAGTGGCCCCTGGGCACCAATTGTGCTGAGCCAGATGGAGTCACCTCAGGCTGCAGCCTGCATGACCACAGCACTCAGAGGCAGAGAGAAAGAGCAGGCACCTGGCAAATCTTCATCTCAGAGAGCCAAACGAAAGTAGGTAGAGCAACATCTTGGACTTACTGCACACAGAAAGCAAAAATGTGACCTACTGCCATGCTTCAGATCAGAGAAGAGTTGCAGCTCCTGATTTGGATCAAAAGAGAAACTCTCATGCATTTTAATAACTCAGCTCTCTACAGCATATAATGGTAGATGAAATCACATATATTTCCTTTCCAGAGTGCTTTCAGTTGCTTATAAATTTGCTAATGCTGCTTAGACCAAAGTCAAGGCTGTGGTTCCTATACTTAAGAGTCTTGAGGTACTGACACTTTATCTTCTCCACAGACCAGGGCAGCCACATCATGCCAAGAAGGGCCCAGAGGCAGGAAGCAAGCATTGCTCAGACAGGGCACTGTCCTTGTCATTAACTGACCTGAAGGGCAACCAATTGCCTCACAACAACAGGGAAGGTGGAGTTCCCCTGAAGGTCCCTCAGTGATTCTTTATAGATCTGACAGAAGTCTGGCTGTTTTGATTGAAGGATCAAGAAAACATGGGGCTTGCCAAGTTTCAATTTCCTTCTCCAGCTTTTCCTGCTGTAACTAAAGAGAAGCCTGTCTCCACTTCGTCAGAGGCTCTAGCCACTGCAAAAACTCTTTTTCTCTCACCATTCACAACTGTCTTGTGCTACACAGTATGTGAGTATATAAGTAATTAAAGAGATAAAAAAACATTTTCAAATTTAAAATGGGAAATTCTAAAGGGGTCTTTACTATCTTTGAAAACTAAGTCAGGTCTTCAAAAACTAGTCAGGTTTTCTTCTTGGAAATGTATCACCCCAGAGCAGTCAATATGTTGATTTGGTTTAAGCCAAGCACACAGATAAGCTTGGTCCAATACCCTGTGAAAACCTGAGATTTCACCTGTGAACACACTGATCTCAACTTTTTCTTCCCCCCTTGCCTGCCCTGAATGCAGTCAGACATTTCTTGCTTGAGGCCTGTATCTCACACTGAGATGCAGAGCCATGCTCTCACAAATCATTATGTAAATAAGGAACAAAGAAACAACCATCCCGTGAAAGACTCATTCCCCCAAAACACCTATGCACTCAAGTGGTACAACAAATCAGCCATCATCAAATTAAAAATTACTTAATTTGATTCTGGTTATGGAAGCTGTCCACATGAAACACTTTGCTGGTTTCCTGAACACTAGCAACTGCATATACACTAGTTTGGTGCTGTGCCACGGCACAATTCACTACTAAGCTGCTGAGGGCTTCTGCTTTAGCTTTTTAGAAGCTCTCAAAACCCAAACTGCTCATCTCCACAGAAAAATAAATAAATAAATAAATAAATCTCAGGTTAAAATTCTCCCCCTTGGGTGGGAGGGAAGGGCATGAAAGGCAAACCATGGCAAATCCCTTCATATTAAAGGACTGATCCCACCATGCTCCTGCAAGCAAATTCCCACACTGAGATCAGCATGTGCAAAGTCCAGGATTATAGAAATTGCTTGGAGTGAGGCTTCCTCATCTGCACTTCTGACAAATGTGATTTGCCATTAAACTATACCAAGGCCCATGTTCTTTTCTCTGCTTCAACAACTTTTTAAGTCATTGTACCCTGGAAATAAGAAATGGGCACAGTGTGTGTTGTAATCAGTATCACAGGAGAATTTTGTTCCACTTTACACAGAACTTAGCCTATGTCATTTTAATAAGAAATGTTTGGCATCGACAGGTAGATATAGTTAGATAGCTGTAGCTATAGCTTTCTAATCTCTGTTTATGGACACAGGAAGCCCTAGATCCAGCTCCCTACTCCATCTCAGCTGGGCAAACAGTTGGCAGGAGAGCATTTTATAGTTTAAACAACACACATAATCTGTAAATGCAATTCTTAAATGAGAAAAAACCCATACTATGCGCTGACTGACACGTCTCCTGAGGTAATTTTAAAAGCTACTTGTGTCCTATGAGTTTATTTTGTTGTAGAGCTGTTCTTTAATCTCTCAGTACCTATACATCAGGACTATGTACCATCTGTCAGGTAGCTCATGGACTGAGGGAGGGTGATGGAGAGCAGAAAGCGATGAGATTTCACTGCCTCTTTTCAGGCACTGGGAGGGGATACATGACTTTTCCCTAGTGGAACATGTAATGACAGGCTGCCCACCACCACACGCATGAAGGAGACAGCATGATGATGAGTTTCTCTGAATCTCAAACAATTTCAGCATACATTCAACACTTCGGACCTTGGTGCAATAATATATCCAAACCGCTAGAAATGTTATACTGATCAACAAGACTCACTCGAGGATGAAGGAAGAAGCCATAGCTGAAGAAACAAGAATTTTTGCATAATGACCTACACTCTTCTGAAGCTATATGAGACCATATTTCCCTTTTTATAGTTGTTATTTGGTGCTAACAAATAAAGAGAGGCCCTTAAAAATAGTTCATTGCCTCTTGAACACACAGAATAGTCTTCTGTTCCAAACTCCCGAGTTTTCAGACCGCAGATGTTCTCCCTTGCTACAATGAATTCTAAAGAGCCTGATGGTGCCAGGACCCTTAGAGTTTGCTTGGCTTATTATTACTTCTATAGATTACATTTATGAAAACAAAGCATGGCAGTCTAAATGAACTGCTCTTCTAGGAGCAAACACAAGCACCGACACTTCTTACCATTAAAGGAAGCATTTTCTGTATCTTTTTTGCATGTGACATGGCTTCGCCTCTCAGACCTAAGCAACCCTAAGTTTCCTGTGCTGGGGCAGTCTACATTCCCAGAGCCCACCAGCAAACATGTAGCATTTTGTGGCTATAAAGAAAGCTTCCATAAAGCATATTTGGAAACTAAGTACCCTGGCAGGAGCTCTGGGAAACATTTGATCTCAATGCCTCAGAGCTACAGGGGCAGAAAGAAGGGAACAGATGTAGAATTAAGTTGAACGCAGAGTTCTCAGTTCCACAGTCACTGAAGTGAATGGGAGGAATGTAAAAAGGTAAGGGATTTATTTCAACCACAATCTCATTCCCTCTATGTTTGCTTGTCAATGGCTGCTGTTTCCATGGGCACAGAGGTAATACTGGTCTGCACAAAGGCAACTCCTCTGGCTGCCCACAGAAAGACACAGATATTTCTATTAATCAATATTATTACACTAGTATTCACTAGTTTCTTCATGTACAGCTACAGACCTTGCCCCAAAAAACATTTTGAAAAGTCAGCATGCTAATTCTGTCAGTAGCAATAAATTCACATAGACACATGCCCAGAAAAAGGCTAATTTTTCCTTTATTTTTGCATAGTTGTGAGTGCTTGCTTTCTAAATTCACCCACATACACCACAACATATGGCATACAGCTTTTGCGAATATCACACTGGGGGGGAACACTGAGGGAGTTCCTTGGTGGTGCAGCTGTTGTAACATCTCCAGAAACCAAGATCAGTGGCCTTGTTCTTCTTCTCACTGTGTAAGATTGTACAATGACATTTACTGCTTTTGCAGAAGAAACATCTGTGTTGCTTTTGTGTGCAAAGTGCATACAAACATCATATCAACATATGGGTGCAAATGCAATTAATCCTAACATTTCCATTAGCTTACGGAACACGAGTGACACCAAGCTGCTTCTGCACTGTTACACTCACAGGTAAAGCCAAACCTGACCTATCAGATCTTAAGTATATTTATACTTTATTTTGACCTGTCCATTACTGCTGATGAAAGCATCCTGGTTTCACAGCTAATTCAATTTTTAATTTATCCTCTTTCCCATTCCCATGTAGGCCAATTCACTCCAGTACACTTCATTTGACATGACTTTTTTCATGACTAAAGATCTCCAAATATTTAGATGCCCATAAGAAAACATGCTTTCTTGCAGATGACATCTGCTTTAGACAGTGACAACTTCTACATACTACTTTAACCATTTGAGGTTTCTTCTTAAAAACCATTCATGCTCTAGCAGCATGAAATCACATTAAAAAAAAAAACAACCTTTAAGCTAAAACTTAAGCCTGCATGTGTAGAAAATCAAATTAGTGAAAATCTTAGCATCAGACAATCATAAGAATGGCTAGGGTAGGAAAAGACCTTAAGATCATCTAATTCCAATACCCAGCCATAGGCAGGGACAGCTCCCACTAGACCACGTTGCCTAAGGCTCTGCCCAACCTGGCCTGGAATGCTGCCAGGGATGGAGCATTCATAATGTCCTTAGGCAACCTTTCTGATGTCTCATCACCCTTACAGTAAGGCTTTTCACTTTGCATCTTTAAATCTCCCCTATAAAGTATATCTATATTAAAATTAAAGAGCTTTGTGCAGTTTGATGGGAGAGGGATGGCCCTGAGATTTTGGGTTGCTCTAGCTTGCTCTCCTCAGAAGAACAACGAGTGTTTCTACTGCCTGGGCTTAGTCAAGCACAGCTGCAGCTTCACTGTTAAGGTTCCCTAGGCTATCAAGCTGAGGGGAACAGGAACTCCTGCTGCCAACTGCAGGGTAGGTATGATTTAAGATTGTATTTAGAGACCAAACCCAGAACATTCAAAACCAGACAGTTTTCTGCCAGCATAAGCAGAAAGGGATTTGGTGTCATGATCTGTAATGTAGATAAAGACAGTAAACTCTCCTGTTTGGGATTCTCTAAATTCTGCATTGTCCAAATTAACCTTTAACAACACTGAAAGATAATTACTCTAAAGCAGGCTTATTCTCAGAGACTTTCTTTCAATTTTTCATTGACTTCATCACTTATAAATTATGTTGAATTTACACTCTATGGTAGGAAAACTAAATGCCAGGAACCATTTCTCTATACATATGAACAGCACGCTTGCATACTTGCTGTAAGCAGTTGTGCAATAGATGGTGGGAGCTCTCTGCATTTTATGTCATCTTAATGAACACAGCATAATTGTCTTTGTGAAACAATGGCAAAGAGCACAGAAGTACTTAAATACAGCTTCACTAAAGCAAGGGCTGCTCTGGTAGTGTGCTGTCTTGCTATCTCCTCTAGGTCCTTCATGAATCTGTCTCTCCCTTTTTCAAAACACTTTTTTTCCTCCAAAATATGAAGCCAGGATCTCAGCTGATGTAAAATGGTGCAGACTCATGTGATACTTACCCTAACCAAGTAACCAATCCCAAAGGGCCATAAGTGTATCACAGCCTTCTCCATGCTCCACACTCAGTTGTTGCAGCTGCTCAGCTCCCTCCAACACCCACCAGCCCAAGATACCATGCAATGAGATTCACTGAGTTTAATATCAGTGTGCTAGGTTGAGAATGGAAATTCTGCAGTTCTCACACCAACTTTCCAAAGCAAAACACTTTCTTTAATTAAGTATGAAAAATTTATTAGCACAGCACTTGATTAATCTCTATGTTTATTTGATTCCACAGTTCAAGTTTTTAGTACTTTGCAATACAACAGGTTACCAACACACAGCTGTAATGAACAGACTAATAAAGTAAATGCAAGCAATATCTCGGGGTAACCACTGATCTGTGAATGCTCAGTGATTATTGTATTACAAAGTGAATGTGACAGGAAAGTTACAAAAAAATCATGCCTTTGTTGAAAGCTAGATTCATATCTGAATATATTTTTCCAAAAGTATCCACAGCAGGGTATACTTGTCATCCCCAATTTGGCAGCTATGGGCTTGGCTTATTGTGATTTAGAATTCAAATGTTCACTTTGTTAAGGCATAAAGGAGGGCCAACTCTTTTAAACCTAGAAGCTGAAGCTGGATACTTAAACTTGAGTCTTATGAAAATAAAAGAGCATTGGAATATGCTGCTCCTTTCACCTTTAATGGATTTCAAAGTGATTTCAAATAGACTATCTTACTGAGAAGGCAAGGCACAACAGGTCTCATGCTTAGACTTTTAATCCAGCTCTGACACTGCTCACACCAACTTCTGATGAAGCTGAGATAACCTGAGGTATGCTATTACATGATCAAAAATGTTGTTTGTCTTTTAGAGCTTTCTCTAGATCACCTATGACCTTTGCATGTTATACAAATAAATTACAAGCAGTATTTTACCTTCTTTCAGACATGGCCATTATAAGAATGTCACTGACATTTTAGTCAAGATACTCTATTTAGTCTGAAATATGACAGGAGCCTAATGAGGTTTTAACCAAAGAAAGGCAAATGCTAAGAAGCCTGAATCCAAATATATCTAGTAAAATTAAAGGAAAAAGCCTATGAAGTCTATATAGAGAGCAAGCTGATGGTAACTAATGCTGAACACACCCTTCTTATCTGGAGCTCTAATGAGAGAAGCAATAGCAGGACTGTAGCAGTAGATTCTGCTCTGGCTGCAGTACATTTGCAGCCAGACTGAGTACTGCAGGAAGGATACAGTGACCACAGCCGCTAAGTCCTTAGCTGCAGAAACAGGACCACACATGAGGCAGTGTAAGACAACATGTCCTGCGGTATATTCTCGCTCTGATGTCAGGTGATACAAACCAGGGGATGAGCTAACTATATTACATGACAGAGCATCAGCTTCCAAGCACAGAGCCCTTGACCCACTGGGGCAGAATTAGGTGTGGAATAGAACAGTCTCCTGCCTTCTCACCAGCCTTTTCTTAGCACAAGGCAGGGTGCAACAACCTCGTTGTCCTGCTACTGTTGTACTCTTTCATTTTTATTGCATAATTCACCTAATAACCAGTCACATCTTTTGTTTCTGCTTATGCAAGCTGAATATAGAGGTCCTTCATACCATTAAATATCCATCAGTAAAATAACTGTGTTGTTAGCAAAGGATTAACACATTTAAAATATGTATATGTTCCAAAGTTAATTAATTTCTAAGTACAAGTCACTCATACAACCATTGGTTAGAACAACCTAAAAGCCATGATTGAGTTTTATAAATCAAATTAAATTAAAAACCAATTCTGAAGCTGTGTTTTTTAAATGGTGCCCCCATAAACCTGGACAAAATTATAAAACCTAGGAATTACAACAAAACTTTGACTTGATATTCTTCTCCTTCTTAATTTAAATTTAACTGGATTACACATGAATTACTAATTGCTGTTTCAAGTGACCCATGGTGATAATATGAGCTCTGTATTACAATGACCTGACAGTTAATTAGTTTGTATGAGAGGATTATACAAAGTTTTATCATTAAGTGATTTAAACTCATATTGCGCTTGGTAATGCAACACAGGAATTGTGTCTACGCATCGGTACAAACATAAAATTTCAAAGAGAATCCATTAAAGGAAAAATCAATTGATTAAATGTAAAATAAAAACAAGGTCTGCAGAGTATTGGGTACTAAATTCTATTCATCCAAGCTTCAAATTTTAATCATCAACTTAAACTATATTAAACAAGTATTAGTTACACTTCAGCTACCAAATAACTCAGCTGGTATATTACTTGCAATTTAAAAAATTCCAGGAAATTGGGAAGCATTTGCCAGAGTGGTCCTCATATGGAGCAACAGCAGCAATTTTAGCCACCTTAAAAATCTCCAAAATGTGTTGTGGGATAAGAGGGAATAAGGTTATGAACTCCACGTGCAGGAGGAAACAAAGAAATCACTCCATAATGAAGTAGCTTCTCAACAAGCTGAAAATGTTTCTGAAGAGCTAATACTGGCAACATAACAACATGAAGCAACCAGAAAGAGGCACAGATGCCACTGAAGACCATGCACTACTTAATTTAATGCTGACCATCACTGTAGTATCTTATACAAGTAAATAAAAAAAAAAAAAATTGGCCCTTTTTTCATTCACATTTTCAGGGCATGTTCTGAAATTTGTTTAGAGATTTTAATATTTATTCTTGAATTTCTTAACAATTTGTTAGGGAAGAAGGGAGTGTTAATTTGGAGAAATCCTACTTTTATATTGAAAGAATTTTCCTTCTATTAAAGAGGAATTACATAGATTACAGATTTTCTACATGTTTCATCTTAACCTAATAATCTTTAAAATGTGTTTCTTTGCTAAACCATTTAGTTGAGACTGTACAGGGCTGTTTGTTGAAATTTTGGGCATCTCTACAGGGAAATGAGTCCAGGCTCCAGAGGAAATGCTTGCTTGTCTAGAACAGTATGGAGTAAGAGAGGGAGGCCCAATGTCAGTTTTGCAGCCAACTATTAAGGACACATTGTGATGCTGCCAAATAACTGAGACAGCTGTTGAGCAATAACCCAAGGCCTGCCATTGGAAAACAGATGCTGGCTGGTCTTTGGTATGGAGAAATGAGTGATCAGATGGTCAGGCCATGCTGAGCATCGGTAATCTTCATTTTTATTGCTTCTGTGCCAGGAAGGGTCATTTGATCTGTGCTTCCTTCCTGGCAAAGCTCACATTGCAACCCTCTCACACAGGCCAATCTGATGTGGCCTGAAATGTTTGGCTTACTAAATCCTTCAGGGAATATTTCCACTTCACTTTTCTATTTCTCAGGTGTGTATGTATCTTCCCAGCTTCAGATTTCCATCAGTGTTCATAAACAACATACACTTCCAGAAATTGCCATTCCTCATGACCTTACTGACCTTATATCTGTCAGGATCCATCAAGACACTCAAAAGACAGGAGCAGCCAGGATGATTTGAAAATGACCTGAATACTCGGTAGTGCCTACTAGCTTCTCCAAACCACAGGAGACAATTGTCTGTAAATCCAGCATACTGCTGGCAGCTAGGAAGCTTTTCCCAGGACAAAGTGTGTCACACCCTGCACTTGTCACCTGTAAGTTATGTATCAGCTGCTCCCAGATCCCTGTGCTGCAGGTCATCCTTACCGCCAGTGCTGGCTCGGTGCAGAGCTGGGCTCCTGCCCAAGCAGACTGTTCATTTCATCAATGCTTTGTATAAGCGCAGTTCTGCAGAGCTGCAGGAGCACAGCTGATGCCCTGCAGCATGGTAAATCTCCCCCAAAGCAGCTCCAGTATACCTTAGCAGCATTCCAGAGGCCAACCTGCCTCCAGAAGGGCTTACTCTGTCTGCCTTGAAGGCAGCCCTGCCAGGCCTGAGTTGCCCTCTTAAAAGATAAATGCCATCACCCAGCCTCTTGTTGCCTTTGATCTTATAGGGATTTTTAGTTAGTCGCCTCTACAGCCCTCTAGAGAAGAAGCAACAATCAGGAGCCTATGTGTCACAGACCATCACAGCCATACAGTTTGCCATGCCATCTGCCCAGGTGCCAGAGGACTTTATCTTCTCCCAGGGACAACACCAGAAACAAATCCTACAAGAGCCTGTGCACTCACTTTACATTACTCTTAAAAGTAACAGGGTACTTCACTCATTTTCCCTTACTCCTACAAAGATGCTTGTACTTCATTGAGTACAGACCTCTGAAGGCTGATAATTTCCAAAACCACCTCCTGAAAACACAGTACCAAAGTCATGCATTTCTCATTAGTTATTATGCCCTTAAAATGTACTGCTGGCTTTGAAAACTCCATACAAAGTGTATATCTGTAAATTGTTTGTAATATTCAAAACGTACCCTACAGCCTGTGTCTGAAAATTGCACACAGTTAAAGTCTACCTCTATTAGTTATTGCCTTCAATAAGACTATTCATGCAAAAAGTCCAAGGCAGTTTTAGGGCTTTTGGTAATATGTGTGTACATATACCTTTTTGCTTTTAAAAATGAAGAGGGATTTCAGAATAAGCATGAAGATCATAAAGTGGGTAAAGATTTTTTTAAAGCACCACCAAAGCGCAATCATGCTGGAAGAAGCTGACAAATTTCAGCAGCTCTTTTTCATTAAAGTACATTACTTGAAATGACACCCTCCAAGGCAAGCTCTGTGAGAAGTTTGCCATGATGGGAATATACTCATGTGAAAGAAATATAGCACAATCTAGTGCATTCGTAGAAACGTCACTTTTAAATATAAAGTCCATTATTCATTATTAAAAGAAATGGATACATATGCGAGAAAAACACACATCTTGTGGCTACATGCCTGGCAGCAGCTTATATTCTTTGCAGAGTATTTTACATCCACAATAAATGTGAAAGAGACATGTATATATCTAGCTTTTAGGATGTTTCTTCAGGTTTATCGTCATTGGGAAATAGTTGAAGAAGAAAAGAAAGCTACATTTATGGTGTAAGTTAGAGTGCCAGGAAATTCAAAGACATGGGAACGCTGGGCAAGCATAAACACACATGGCAACAGCCATAAGACACATGGTACGCCTCCTCACACCCCTGGTCCCCAGTAACAGAGGGGCATTGCCAAAAGCTTAACAAAACACATTTCATAACATAAAGTGGTTTAAGTCTGATTTCATTACAATTGCAGCAGTTCACTGTACAAGGTATTGCCTCAGCATTCTGTGGGGTATTATTTTGGTCTCTCATTCGAAAGTAGGCAGATAGATGGATATTAATAGCACTGATGCACCAGCAAGTTATCAGAGTGCATCTATGTTAATTGCTGCTGTATTTCTTAGCCCACAGCAGGACAGTGCAAACATTGAAAAGCAGTTGCTTGTACCAGAATATCCTTATTTAAACAATACATCAGGTTAAGGCTCAGATTTTTCTTCTGTGGGATATTCCTACTGTTGAAATTTACAAATAACCACTGCTCTGAAGTTTTCCATAGTAAAGGGATTTTAAAGAACACCATTTACATTTTCAGAGCCCTTTTTTCCCTAAAATTGTACAAGCATCAAGCCCTGATGGGCTATGCAGTGAGACGATGGTAGTCCTGGTTCCAGAAGTTTCTCAAAGGAAGGGCTGCAAGCATCTTCTGTAATGGAAAGCTTTAAAGAGCTTTAAAGTAGGTACTGCTAGAAACTGCTTCTATAAGGCATAGATGATAAATCGGTTAGTCTAGGAAAAATACAAACCCAACAAAGATGGAAAAAGCTTCTGACCAAGAGCTACTGATCTCTCAAACGCGTTGCTCATGATTAGAACTGGAGAGAAGACTTTGTTACAGTGTTGTTTTCTTGTGATGCTGAAGAGGTGTGAAGTGCAAAGGCAGAGGCTGAATTTTAATAGAAATTACATCTGAACTCTGCTCATCATTAAAGACAGAATGTAATCACGTAGTACAACTAAGGACACATGAGGAAGCTGGTGAAAAACTCAACTGTTGAAGTGATGGCTACATTGCCACGAGAACAAAGCTGCAAGAACAAATCTCTGCCATAGCTAGATCCTGACACATTAGGGACCTGGAAAAAAACCCAAGAGATTTAAAAGCTTCAGTCATTCAGTCACTCCTATGCATTTATAAAGTGCAAGACCAAGGCAGAATAAGTATAAACCTGCCTGCTGTAACTATGGACTGTTCCTCATCCTGAACGTAAGTTCTCTTGCTTAACTGGCAAGGAGAAGCCTATTATCTCAAAGCACTGAAAATCGAAGTCATTCCCTTTGGCCTGAATGAAAAAGGTTCAACGAGTACAAATTTTGTAGCTAGTTGACAAGTACTTTGACATTTGGGACTGGAAATCAAGTACGTTTTAAGCACAGATCCTGCTGGAAATAAGCATCACCGTAGCAAAATGCAAGCAGACGGGCAGACAAATTCATGTATGCATCATGAAGGAAGCCTTGATAAAATGTGTTTCACTTTTTCAGACACCTTGAGCAGACTTACAGGTTAATCAGTGTAACTTCAAATACCAGAAAGATATCAAACAAAATTAATCACAAGCAGTACTTAAGCAGGCAAGGAAAGTTATAAATAAACGTGACTCCCACAACATACCCAAAAAAACAATTTCATCCACAGGATGGGAACTATGGAGAATAAAAAATTAGTGGCTTTACTCAGTTTTACCTTTAGTAAGTGTTTTAATACTTGAACACAAATTTATCACAAAGACTCTAACCAAGGTTTGAAGCTATTCAGTTTGGGTTATAAGTAACTGAAAAAATCACATAAGCAGTGCTTCACCACCAAAAAGGAAAGCTGAATCAAGTGCAGGAACCTGCTTTCATCTTGAGATTTTTCATCATTTTCATTAATAGTTTGGTAGGGTAAAAGATAAAACATCAGGTCTGAGAAAAATATCAACCTGGGAAAGTACAACAGATTCTTTAGAGGAGAGATTTAGGCTGCAAAGCAATCCTGAGACAGTGGAAAGTTCACCTGAGAAAATGAGGATGCACTTCAACAAATATAAAGTAGTAGACTATGAAATGTGCCTACCACATATACATATACACATCTAAGCAGCTGACAAAAGACATAAGACAGGAAACAACTGGAGAGGCAGCGGGTCTTCAGAATAGGATTTGGGAATCAGAATGGATCACAAACAATGCAAGTAAAGAATATTTTGCTTCTGCGAAAAAGTAAATATCAAAGGGGTATATATAAACAGGAGTGCTGCTCACAAGACAGCCGAAGTAAACCTTCTGCTTTGCTAAGAAGTGCTAGGGCTCCCACAGCTGGGGCACTGCAGCTGGATTTGAGCACAGTATCTAATATAAGAACAATGCAGGCCAACTGGAAGGAGTTCACATGAAAAGAATTATCACCAGAGGTCTTGAAACCTATCCTCGGAGGAAAGTTGGGAAGAAGCAGAGTTGTTTAGTCTAAAAATAAAGATGTCTGAAGGGAGACATGATAGCAATCTTCAAATATAGAAGAAAGGCTGCTAGAAAGATGAAGGAAATACTCCCTTTTCTGTGCTTTCTAAGGGTAGGACATGTAGGAATAGACTGAAATGCCACAAGGGAGACTGAGGCTAGGCTTTATGAAGCACTTTCTAATGGTAAGCATAGCTAAGCCCTGGAAGAGTTGGCCTGCAGAGATCCTGTGATCGTTATTGTTTAAGCTTTTTAAGGACAGCTGCATAGACATTCTCCTGAAATATATCACTTGTATCTGTATTGTCATGGGGCAGGCGGGTGGACTGAATGACCTCTCCTTTACAGCCTTCTGTCCTTTCAACTTTCACTGTAACTATGAAAAATACATGTGATTGGAATATTAACATGTTTGATTTCCTGGCAGGCCATCTCTCTCTTTGAAAATGTATGTGTTCACTACACCAGTGCTCAGAGCCTTCGCAGCATCACCTCTGAGCTTTGGTACAAGGACCAAGGCAGCAGAGGGGAGTGCAGCAGAATTCACAGCCAGACCTCAGTACAGTTTCCAGTAGTAATTGGCTTTTATTCTGGAATAAAGAGGAGACAAAGTGACAACCTCATCTCTCTTCCTCCCCAAGGAGCATGTATGCAGTGTTTGCTGTACACCACCCCAGCCCAGAACCAGAGGCAGGGAGACCATAGCAGGAGTAGAGCTTGTCACTGTGCCACACTGCCAAAGAAACATTCTCATCACAGAATCATAGAACAGTTTGAGTTTGAAGGGACCTTAAAGCTCATTTAATTCCAACCCCCTGCCGTGGGCAGGGACACCTTCCACTAGATCAGGTTGCTCAAAGCCCTGTTCAACCTGGCCTCGATCCTTCAGTTTAATACAATATCTTTGAAAACAAGACCCTGTCAGTAAATAGCACAAGCAGGAAGACTTGTCCATATTCCACTAGGTATTATGAAAACTCCACATACATTTTGGACCAGTACTTTGTTCTCTTGTGGAAGTGCAGTAAAACACCAGCTGCTGTTAATGTACCTTGGTGAATAATCGCACTCAGCTAATTTTCAGCTATGAGTAAGTACTTCATACAGTATATGAGCATAAAGAGCCATTTCTTCACACTTAAAATACATTTGATTTGAGAACCCAGTGGAACAAACCCACTCCATGCCAGTATAAGGACAAGTTGCAAAATTAGGCAATTACTCTTCTGCATCCATGTTTTACTGTGATATACAAATTCTGCAGGAAAGCTGTGACACCCTACACAAACTGACATTCTTGTAATGCAATTCAACAACAGACTGCAGACACTGCATGCTTTTACCTTTGACTTGTCAAGCATTTATTACACTTCACAGCTCCCAGAAATACCTCTAGAAATTGTGAGAATAGTTTACAAACAGGAAACAGTCTGAATTCATAGGGTGACTTTAGATCCAATTTTGTAACAAGCCTTACTTGATACTAGTACTTACACCTGCAAACTGGTCTCTGGATGTCAGTAATTGCCAACTCACACTATTAGTCCACAGGAAGGCAACTGCTATTGCTTTAGCTCACACATGGGTCTGGGTTTTCAGCCTCGAATTAAGCAAAACCACACACTTGCAAAGTTTTATTATGAAAGAGACACTTAACATTCTCCTGAAACTAGGAAACTCAAATGCCCCAGCAGTTTAGAGGGAGCCCAGCTCTGTACTCCTTCATTGCCTAGCTTCTTCTGTGAATACATGTTACTAAACAGGAGTGAGGACTGTGGGCTTGTCCACTAAAAATGAGGTTTAACCAAGCATGGTTATGCTACTGCTTGCCACTCCAGAACAGTAAGAAGGATGTTGTATCAGTTTACTACTGATAGGCATTTTGGAGGTCAGCTCTCACAGAGGAGCGATTGTAGTTATGAACAGTAGGTGGTCACCCTTTCACGAGTGGCTTTGGTTACCCTCCATCCCCAAGAAGGTCCTCTGTATGACACATGGAATACAGCTACAAGTATGGGTTTTCAGGAAACAGCCATTCTGATTCTGTACTGCCAACAGAGATCTGTACATATGGTAATAACAATTTACTTTTTATAGAATAATAATAGGCTTGGGTAATTCCTGTGCCAACAGATCAACGGCTACTGTTTCCACTTGGAGGTTGTGAAAGATTCTGCCCTCACCCCTTTCCAATGGCCTGTTGTTCCAGAACAGCTGAGTGTTATTTTTAAGCCATAAAATTGTAGAAGAGTGGCTGGGCAGCTATTATTAACAATCATACAGAATTCTGCATAATATGTGCCTCAGTCCACTTTATATTCTACCACTTAGACAGCAGAGAAAGCACAGACTGGAACAATTTACAGTCAAGGGACATTTTGTGTATATAAAAGATACATCTATTTGAACGAGCTGGGTTCAAATTTGTGGTCTCTGTTCAAAGAAAACTTAAATACAAGTCAATGAGAACAATGTCTGTGAAAACAGGCCCTGCCCGGCTGCCTTCAGAGAATAAGAGCAAGTTTATTCTTTCAAAAATTCCTCAGTGTACAACTCAGGACTGGCTCTTTCAATCTTCAGGTTCTCCACTCCCTTGATTGGTCCAGCTACAGTTATAACTCCAGCTGTCGTTTTCCTGAATATAAAGAGTTTTTCTGCCTTTCTTTAGTTGATTCTCACCTGCACCCTGTTCACTTCCAACCTGCTTCCTGACAATGTCATCCTCCTCCCCTTGTCCATCTCTTTATGACACAGGACTTGAAAGGAAGTATGGAGAGGAAATTATGACAGTGGCTAAAGGAATGAACTGGCAAAGAGAAGAATTCAGATACTTTGGGGGAAAACAACAGCGACTCCTATTGAGTTTTACAGCCGTTTTTAGTTTTTTCCTGTCACAGTTTAACCCCAGCCAGGAACTAAGCATCACACAGTCACTTCCCCCTCCTCCCCCCCATCAGATTTGAGAGAAGAAAAGCAGAATAGAATCTTTTCCTCCCTTCTTTCAGGTCCATCAGGAAATGAGCCAAACTACTAACTGCCCACCCTGCAATCATCCCCCAGCACGCTGTATGAATGTCTCCGATTGCTACAGTTTGTTAATTGCCACACAGAAGTTATAGCATTAATGCAACTGGGATGCCAAGAATAGTTTAAATGAAGTTAAATGAGTAAAGCATGCCTAGTAGATTCCATTGTTCAGCCTCATAGACAGGCAGTGAGTTGTATAATTGGGCATTCTGACACTTCCAACTCATTTGTTTCATTACACTGTGTTGCTTGCACTCAAACATCTGCAAAAATTGTGAACAAACAGATCTAGGAATTCTTCTTGGAGAAAAAGCTGGTTTTTACTTGGATTCAGATTGATTGTGCAGTTGGAATTTCTAGGATTAGAGGTTTATTTTGGTTTAAGGATGAGGTTTTTTTTTTTCTCCTAAAGCATGTCACACAAGAGCAACAGAGGCCCTTGAAGTCAAAGGCCTGAGTATCGCACAATGGACATCATATTAAAAGCAGACTCCTGTAAGATCCTGAATTTCTCCTAACATCACATTCAATTACTATTAGGTAGGTGCCCTTCACCCCACAGTGACATACAACAGAGTCAGATTCCCACAGCTGGATTATTGCATTTCCTGGACTTCCATCACTCCCATCGGTGCCAAGAGGTATCTTGCACTTAAGAGACAGGCATTCATCGCCTGTCAAATAAAGTACTCTTCAATGGATATAATTCATTGTTGACTTTCTCTAGCTTTTTATTAGTATAGCTCCCTGACTTCCACAAATCGTCCCAGCACACAACCACTCTGACAGCAATAGTTACAGAATTATCAAATTAGGCACTACCCATTGTTGTGGCCTAACTTGATGCTGGAACTCAATGAGTCTTTCAGAGTCTTCATGCTGGCGCTACAGAATGTGCCAAAACAGGTCAAGTCCACTTATACATCTAGTTCAGCAACCTGGCTCCAGCAGTACCTTCATGCTTCAGGGGGAGACAAACCTGTAGTGTGTATGAGAGGAGAATTTCCCCTCTCTAGCAGGTCATCGGGGATACCCTGATGGGTAAGAATTGATCAACAAGACTTAATAGGTCAGAGGTATGCACAAACTTCATATATGATAGAAAGGGCAGTTTATCCTCTGCATCCCAGAAAGCATATAGTGAAATTTTCATTGTTGTTGAAATGATGAGTGACATATTGCAACTACAGGCTGAATGGTAAAGGGTGCATTAGCACGCAAAATTGCACTACATTGATGTTATACTTTTAAGCAGCCACTTCCAGCTTCCTTCATTTAGATGGTTGGTTTTCTGAAGCCTAGTGAATCTCGCTTTCATTTGCTAATATAAATTCACAGTTTTACCTTCTTGAAAGTTGCCAACTAAGTGCCTGATCAAGCCCTCCTAGCACCTCTGCTAATTTTATTTCTACATAATCTTACTGAACTTTTCTCCTCTTTAGAAATGCTATTTTTCAAAAATAAAAATATCAAGATTTTCTACAAAGACACTAATTCTCCAAAATTTCATTAAGATGGAGCAGACACTGTATTAAATACTGAAACAAAACTGCAGTACTGCAGTTAACAACCCAAAAGCCCACGACATTTCCAGTTTGGAATTAAATAGCTCAATCGTCAACATTTCTACAGAAAGGACATTCTGTGTATGAACTGGTTATTTTCTGACAGTATCAACTTGCAAATCTATGGTGGGTTCATGTTTTGGTTTGTTGTTTTTTAACTTCAGCAAGTCTCTTGTTATTTGACAGAAACACCATATTAACAGGCTTGTTTCTAAACCTCAAGGTTGCAAAGAACCATGTAAAATCATGATTCTAAAGGTTTGAAATCCAAAAGGTAAGGGGAAGGACCAGAAAACTTGTTGCTTTACATTTTCTAAGATTTCTGATTCAATTCTCATCTTTTGGGAGCTGGAACTGTTTTTTTGGATGCAAACATGAAGAAAATGCTCAGCAAGAAAATGAGGATCCGAGCAGATAGCATGCTGTCTCACGAGTTTGGCACTAAATAAGTAGGTTTTGTACAACTGCAGATGCACAGCACAAGATTTTTGTGATAAATGAAAGAGTAATGGAGGGAGATGATAGAGCAAATACTTGTTCGCATAGGATTCAAAAGTTCTTGTTTGTACTGTCTCTCATTTCATATACATGCACATATGCACATAAGTGCACTCTAAACAGCATTTACAGTCCTTTTTTAATATTACTTAAACATTTCAGAAGTTGGATACTAAGCAGCAGGTGTTGGAAAAATTTCCACAAAATAATGTCAAAGCTGTCAGTGGGATTATGCCAGCAACATAACAGAACAGAATCAGGCCCTGAGGTCATAACATTTGATCTCTCACAGTAAGCAAGTTAAGCAGAATCCCTGGGAATGCTGTAAGTGGGGAAGATCGTTACATATTTTTACACTTTTATGTAATAATTGTATTCATTGTTTCATTCTTGCATCTTTCCTCCTATATTTCACAATTGTTGCAAATATTCCATGAATTAAAAGGATTTAGTTTCTCGACTTGCAGCCCTGTATGAGCCATTATTTCTACAAGAAGGGAAGGAACAGCTACACTAACACAGGATGGTGCAGAACTTAGAACTCACCATACATAATTGACACATGTTGCCATCATTTTTAATACAGCTGCATCCTCTTTATCTCCCCTTCTCCCTTCCCCTCCCCAGGCCACGAGAAGTCCATAACTGTAGCACAGTGAAGCCACACAGCCTGATAATAGGACCCATTATTTATTATATGTAGAATAAGGATGCACGTCATATGACTTATTGCTTTATTCACATACATATGACATAAATTGCTGATATCTCCTGTGGTTTAGGTTTAGTTACATACCCTGAATGCTACCCTTAAGCATCTCACTCCATTCAACAGTAATTTTAAAGCATTTCAGAAATACCTGGTCAAATCTGCACTTCCCCCACTCCCTTCACCACATTTTCACACATTCTTGAACTTAAAGTTCTCATTGGGTAGAATTTTTCCTAACTGAACCTCACACAGTTGTTGTTGACATAGGAGTTATTAGAGTAAGGTTCTTTGATATTTTGAACTCAACGTAATTAAAAATCACTTGAAATTATTTTGACCATGGTATCTTAATGTGCTTAATTCAAAACTGACTAAATTGGACAAGTAGTGTTAAAATGATTTACTTGAAGCTTGGGGTGCCCCGTTTATAATGCCTTTATAGAGCTTCCTTCCAAAGATCAAGGTATCTTCCCAAAACTGAAACTCATTAAAGCATCTTGCATTTGCACCCAAATAAGGCCCCTCAGTTAAATTTCTAAAAGTCTAAAACAACCAATGAAACCTGTGAGCGTGATGGAAAGAAAATAAATGGGGGGAAAAAATAAAGACCTGAAGAGAAGGGTAGAAGGGAAGGGTAGAAGAGAGGAGGGAAGAAGTAGGTGGGGTGGGAAAAGTGGATAATAAATCATAGCCCTGCTCAACCAGCAAAGATGAGTAGATTTTAGCTGAAGAAAAGTCAGCCTAAAAGCTACATATGATTGAAATGACATTCTGAGCACCAGAAAGTTTAATGAAGTTACTAAACTATCAGATTGCATTTCTTTCTTAAACATATGATGCAGTTCCCATCCATGACAATAACAGCTTGGCCAGTAAAAAACAAGTAAGGGTTCAGATGCTGATTTTTCTAATTCTTCATTCCTAGCATGAAGCACCATAGTAAGAAAGCTCAGAGCCTTGCATAGCCACCCAGTCAGATGCTGAGCCTTTGCACCAAGCTCTATTATCTGGTCATATGAATTTCACAAAGCAGGCACATATGTATGTACATACCGTTACAAATATCCACAGCCATATGCACATTATTCAACTAGAAGCAGATTAGCATCAGCTAAATAAAAATACACATACAGATTTAAAAGAAAAACCTCATAAGGTACTAAGTTTTTTCCTGCCTGTGGCATCAGTTTAAAAATAAATATGATTATAAAAATCATCATGAAATGGCATATGGTACATTTTTGTACACATATTATTCACTCATTTTTTATTGTATTTGACTTGACACTGACAATATATCTTACTCATTAGGGGAGCTTATATTACAGTCTCAGTTGTATGTTAAAAATCTCCCACTGTTATGTGGCAAGAATACACAAAAAAACAAATAGGCAAAAGCACGCTCGCCTGGAAAGACTTAATGCTTCTCAAAACGGTCAGAAATGATTCTTCCCATTAAAAATCCAAAGTCAAAAGGGGAAAACACAATTGTTACCCTTGATTTTTCCCTGGTGTTTCATGTATTACATCAAGAGTTCCTTGACTGGATTCAAATGCAAAGTTGCTCTCATGGCTTCAAAGTCAGACTAAATTGAAAAATGTGCTTCAACAACACTGACACTGAAATAATATCCCAGAATACTATCTTAATGGCTTTACCATTATTAAACAAAAACATAACAAAGCTTTGGGGGTCCTTTTAAATGAAATAACAGAATGATAATAAAAGCAACAAAAAGAACCATGTACTAAAGAAAACCTTGTTCCCCTTTTAAACCCCCTCTGGAAATATTCCTGAGTTTCAGCTTTCCTGGGACTCCAAAGAAACACACATGGTCTGATCCACAGACATGGACATTCAGAGTGCCTGAGTTGGCACGACAGATACTAAAGGGAAGGTTGACACTGTGAGCAGTGATTTGAGCAAAGAGTTGAGTGTAAAACTGTTTCACCAGTCTAATCCCAGGATGAAGCATTTAGACACAATTCTCTTCAGATTTCTCTTGGATATATGTGGTCAAATGCAGAAAAACAGGCTGGAAAGGAGATCCACAAATTGTTGCTGAATGAAAGCTGTAAGTTCTCAAAAATAAATAATATGCACTTACAATTGGCATACGTCATCTGTAAGTACCTACTCTCTATTTTAAGTTATGCTCTGGAATTTTAGATAGCTCCTATTTCATAGAATCATAGAATCAAGGTTGGAAGGGACCTCTGGAGACCACAGCTGAGATATTTACAACTTCAAAAATACCATGATGCAGCATGGCTGATTAATTTCCATCCACAGAAATATTACTTTCAGAAGTGACAGAGAATCTTTTCCAGAAGGAGAATGCCAGGGTTAACAGACACCAGGTTTAGGAGTGTGTCCATTGTCACCTTGGTGGCCCAACATAAAAAGATGCTGCAGTCTCTGGCCACCAAGATGCAGAGGTGACAGCACCTCCAAGCCAGTTATGACTTTCATTACGTTTATGAATTATGCCTGACATTTAATATTTGAATGCAATATTTTTTGTTTTAATAAAGAATCACTGGATCATTAGAATAATGGATAGCACTGGTGCAAATATAATGAAAATGCCAAGCTTTAAATAGCATGTTTAATTATTAAAAATGTTGCTGGGAAAAAACTAACTTTGCATTGCTGTCAAGATCAAATGAACATGAATTTCAATCAAAACAGAGGTTATTGTACAGTATATTAAAACATGAGGTTCTGCCTACAGTAATTATTGTGCACAGCACACAAAAGGGAAAAAAGGCAACACTATCAATCACAGTCTGTCCACATTCAGTCAATACAATCCCCTCCCCTGCTTTGTTGCACAGCTTTCCTTTGTTACCCACATTATACAACACATGGAGCTTTCAGGAGCTTGGCCTTGATTGTACATTAAGGAAGGCTCTTGAGACCTTTCTTGAAAGAAATTCAATATCTTTTCTTGTTTGAGAAAATCACGATAAATTATATAGCAGCATCTTTTTATTTATTTTTTTGTCATTGTTTTTTGGTGGGTTTTTTTGCAAAATCGTAAGTCATCTGCTACTTACTACAGTATCTTTTCTAGATGATTACTGTAACGTGCTGCACAGAACACAACTTTCTCACCTGTTCATCCGCATTAGAGTGTCAGTACCAACAGCACTTATTCAGGCTGCTGAAAGAGTTATTTCTCCATCCAAGAGAAGCACAAGGATCAAGATTTCCATTTTGTGCCACTGTGGCAGGTTTGCTGACTACATAGATGCCCTTAATTTCCATGCCAAGCAACAGCTGGGAATAATACAGAACATGCTACCTTGCAAGAATCACACCACTGCATCTGTGTATATTGAAAAAGTAAAACTCCATGAGCATATAAAGTCCAGTGGCTCCAGTATTTTTCTTTGGTTTTTAGAGAAGCAGGAGGTAACACCACACATGTCTGAGCATTTAGCTGCATGACCTTCTTGTACATTTTTCTGATTCTATCTCCCAAAATTTGCTAGAAGGCAATATCTATGTCAACCAGGATGTGCAGTGTGTATCCTTGGCACAATTCCACTGGTACTTCAAAACTATTTACTCTGCTGCTTTCAAAATTCAAGTTCCTCTCCTACCTATTTTTTCCTTTTTTTAATATACATTGTTTGAAAAATATCCTTTAAGAAATTTGGCCAAGAAGTTGAGTTTACTTTTTACTTTTCTGTTCTAACTAGAAGTTTTATTGTGTTACAGAAAAGGCTCTTGCGCCGTATTGCTCATTTGGATACCATTAAAGGTAAGTTCCACATTTTTAATAGGTGAGGTTCTACCTTTACAAAGTCACAGCTTTACGGTTACCAAAGTATAAGTTCAGAGCTATATACAATACATATACAGAGAACATATGAGAACATAAAATGCAGATACGTTTTCTTCCACCTTGCTACAACACCACCTGTTCAGACACCTCACTGTATCTGTGGATAGTAGTAAAAAATCCCCTTTCAGAGTGGAATTTCTTTTATTGAAAGCATCTATGGAACAACTTTATGCTGAAGTTGGTGGGAATTCTGTCCTCAGGCTTCCAGTATTCATGAAAGCTCTAACACATCTGTGTTAAGAGTAGGACTTGCTGCCCAATTTACTGAACACATAGGTGTTTATTTATCCATGTCTGTGGAAAACTTTACATACTCTAAATTGAGGATTCACAGGGGTGTTTGAAATTAAACAGCAGAAACAGAACATCCTCATGCACACGCTGGAGGGAACAGTCACAAATTCCATAACCAGGTCTTTCTCTCAAGAGAGCTATAAAGCTGTAATAAAAACCACTTTATTGCTACACTGTCCCATGATGGGGTTGCTGTCCTCTCATGAATATTGGAGATGTCCTGCACTTAGCCATAAATGCCCCCAGCATTATAAACCACTAAGCACTTGAGTCATTCCAGCAAAACACTTTAAACCCACACAACCTGAAACATATATCTAGCCCTATGCAGACTATTTCCAAACTCATTTTCAAATCAGCTCAGGAGATGGGTGCATGGTTATACCCTACACTAATATTACAGACAAAGGGAACCAAAAGGTGGTAAAGAGGGGATCTTTATATCAGTCCAGTGGATAAAGCCTGTAAGCTGGAACAAAAGCTGCAGACTGGCTATATTTTTCCTTTAACTTCTGGGACAGTGTTATTTTCCTCCAACTTCTAACGATTTTTTTTAGGAAAACAGGAGCTATTCCTTCCTACCATGCTACCACTATGCCACCTTACCTCGGAAGCCATGAAAATTACAGCCAAAATATATGAGATGGATTAAAGAATGTGTGAAATGCATTCCATTAAGAGCTTGACATTGAAAAACTTGCATAAAAGCCTTAGTTTTCTATCTCTTCCTGCTACTCATACTACATGCCCATCACACAAAGCTGTAAAGAGCATGATCACTTGGCAGAGTCCTTACAGAAACAGGAGAAAAATTTTCTAGCCGGACACTACATTTGTGCAGCTAAACTACTTCCACTCCAAACTCACTTATGTGTGGCTAGTGAGGGACTCAATGAGCTCAGCCTCCTCTACTAACAGCCACATGAACCTGTGCTTGCTAAACACCAGTACTGACCCTATTCCTGCTCAGTTCTGAGCAGGGATTTCCATCATGAACTACAGTCATGTGAAGACTAACAGCATAGGAGATAAAGAGCAACAGCAGTGCTGCTTCAGTAAGTTAAGGGGAAGGGACATGTTCAAAGCAAGCTGGAAAAGTGACAGGTATTAAATTAATAGTTAGTGAAAAAAATCCCTCTACCCCATAGTTTTTGTAGACACAACTTCTAAGGATCAAGTAAGTGTTAAGTGAAACACACAGACTTGGCCAAAGCATCTACTGAAGCATTGGCCTCTCCCCACTTTAGTTACACCCTCCAGTAAATCTGTTCTGTAAAATTTTTTAATCAGTTCCTGGTTTCAAAGACCTTAATGCAAACATTTTAACTGATATCAGCATGGAGGAATTGTTTGAGGAAAGTCACATCTTGTAGCTACTTTAAAACTCTCTGTTGCCCCAAGTGAATTAGTTGAGAGGACAGGGGAGAACACAGAATCTATTAAATACGTTGGACTAAACGCAGTAATTGGCTTCACCCAACATTCTGCAGACCTTGTTACATTATGCTGTATTAACTTTTCATGGCTTCATGCAGGGCACATTTTTTGACATTGCTTTCCCCTTGTCCCCATGAGAGCAGTCTGTCTATTCACTCATCTTTGTTTACATTCTTTCAATAAATTATAGGGATAACTCTCTATTTTGCCAATTCTTCACTACTGGCATTTTTAGCTTTGCATTTACATAAGACGTTCTAAGTTTATGAATTGAATTGGAGGCGATAAAGTTAAAACTAACAAGGCTATAAAAACGAATTTGCTTTAATACTTCAAATATGCTCACAGCAAAACATTAGTTGCAGCAAGCTTTTTCTCATTTTCTCCTACTTCCCTATCTCATACAGCACTTGCCTCAAGCTACAGAGGAGAAGGCACTTCATCCAAGCCCTTCATTAGCAGAGTCTGTCATAGCATATAGAGGAACATCTCCATTTATAAATATAGTTCTGTGGCAATCCAGCAAGCCCATCTGCAGCCAAGCGCAGAAGACTGAACTAGAAGCATCAACTGCCATGTAGTGTGGCACAGTTTGGGGGTAAAGGAGCTTTCATTATGTGGAATACAACTGGAAATTTACTAAGCTGCTGCTCAGAATGTCCGAGTAAAATCCCTACAGCTGGTCTGAAGGGACTTATATTTTTGAAAGGAAAAAAAATAATAATCAAGATTTTGCAATTGGAGAAAGAAAAGGAGATATTTCTACAAGAAGAGCTGCTAACACCCATACCAAAACAAAGGAAATGAAAAGTAGATGGGGCTGCTACTCTGCTCCATAATTTAATCTTGACAGCATCTCCCTGGAAGGGTTGGTGCCAGTCAGTAACTGTTTTCACATAAAAGACACAGACATGAGTGAAGCCTTTTAGGAAAGAACAGACTTCTGCTCAAAAGCACGTCCTGTATTAAACCACCCAAAAAGAGAAGGGCAAGATGCTGCTGAGCTCCATTTAACTTGCAGTACCTGCAGATACAGCCTGCTCCATGGCTGCATGATACAGCCCCAAGAGGAGCATGAGGCAAGGTTTACTTGCTCTTAAAACACATAACTTGAATGCCGTTGGTTTGCAATTGTCTGAAGTTGCTCAGCTAGTATAAATTACATCTTTGCATGCAAGATTCTGGGCCAGACATATATTTAAAACTGCAATGCATGCAGTTGGCACTATGCTATAGGTAGTATCATCAAATAATGTATTAAGACACTACTTAAAAACATTTCAGCTAGATGTTAAAGCCTTGTTAAAATTTGAATGCTGCCCAACAAACCCAATTCAAGATGAGAAGAAATTCAGTGGGATTTAATCATGCACACAAGGGAAAAATTTCTGACATAATCTGACCAAAGAAATGAAAGCCTAATGGCAGATCTGATGATCTGATCCTCATAATGACTGCTGAACAATTTCATGCCATTGATATGAAACCAGTTTCTAGCTTAAACAAAGTTAATTTGAGTATTTAATATAGAAGTTATTAATTACAATTAGAAACACTTGTCATATTCTAGACAGAAGACTAAGATTATTTCCTTGATTTACATGGTACATTATGCTGATTTTATCTAAAACCACTGCATAAAAACAAACATCAGCAAGAAAGTATCATTCCCAAGAGCATAACAACAAATCAACCTGTTAGATGTAGTAGAAAGAATATTTTTGGTCAAAATAAAGATAACGGATTAGTTTTCTCTTGTGATTTGCATTTAATTTTTGACAAGCAAAGCTTGCTAATGAGTAAAACTTAGAGATTACAAAGGACTTTTGTAACACAACTTGGGGAAAAAGTCCAACTATTTACGGCAGGGAGCAGTAAGTTGATGATAAATCCAGCATTTTCCAAAATAAGATTTCCAGGGGAAAGCTTTATTTTGCTAAAAATGGTACTAATGAAAATAAGATTTCATTCAGGAAAAATCAAAACAAACCATTCCTGTAAAGCTGAACAACTTTGACCTTTTCAGAATGTGATTTGTAGTTTTATATCATCTTATATGAAGTAAAAAATAGACATTCAAAACCAAATGGTTTACTTTTTTTTTGAAGGTGAGAGAAAAAGAAGCAAATCTTTCATATGAGATTTTGAAGTTTAGTTGTTCTTGTTAGAGATTTTATTTGTCCTGAAACTTTGTATGAAATGGAAAAACCCAGCTCCCACATGGAAAAGTACATGCCTCCTTCCCAAAAAGCAACAGAGCCAGTTCCTAGGCCGGAACATGATTACCCATTCAGCTCATTCTGTTAATGTGGCACTGGGAAGAAATGTCTTCAGAAGTTTCTTCAGCATGTAGTGCTAGGGAAAGCAGGAGGTAGGAAGAAGAATAGAAGAGAGCAATTCAACTGAAACGGACCTACCATGATAATCTAATCCAATTGCTGACCACTTTGGGGCTGACAAATTCAAGCATGGTATTGAGGGCACTGTCTAAATGCCTCTTAACACTGACAGGCTTGGGGTATCAACTGCCTCTCCAGGAAGCCTGTTGCAGGATTTGACCGCCCTCAGTAAAGAAACGTTTCTTCATGTCAAGCCTGAACTTCCCTTGATGGGCTCAGCGTTGAGCCATTCCCACACTGGAGGTTTCCAAATACCTTAACATCCTTTTTAAATTGTAGGGCACAATTTACAGGATTGCATTCCTGTACTGTTTTCCCTCATAGTACAAAAATGCAATGAGCACATATATAGCTAATTGTTTCAGGATGTGCTCTGTCAGCACTGAACAACCCTTTTTTAGAGAGGAAAACATGGTCTTAAAATGCACTGGCTATCAGTTTGTTTTTTTGAACTGTAACTCAAAGCATAAGGCTTAGCTCATAAATCTCATGTAATTTTAAATCTTTGCTACCTAACTACTGTTTCTTTCCCAAAAGTCCTCCAGACAGAGGGCACTCATGGCAAGAGGATTCATCTCTAGTCTCACTATGCCTGCTGGTCTATCAGATCCACATTTGGACACTCTGTGCTTGCATCAAAATATTAAGATTTGTTAATTGAAAGACAGTCTTGGCAGCTTTCTGCACTTATTACATCAGCTTTACAAGCTAATTGCTATGCTCGCACTAGAAGGTGGGGGGGGGGGGTTAATGAATAAAAGAATCTATGAAAAATGAAGTTTCTTTGTATCTGAACAACATTATCAGTAAATCCATCACACTGACATTCTCAGGTGGTTTCAGGTGGGTGTATGAAAGGCAAAAGCTTCAGTCCTCTTTTATACCTATTTCACAGGTGCACAGGGACTCTAAAAGAGGGGCAATAGCCTTTTGGTATCAGATGGCCACCTGGCCAGGCAAGTCCTTACCCATATCAGCATTGCCAGCAACTTTCCTCTTCACTAAATGCTTACAGAATTCCTTTAACAATTCAGCAATCTTTATTCACACTCCTGGAGAATCCCCGCAGACAACAGTACCACTAACTGCATCATCCTGACCTACCAGCATTTTGTCTCATGTAGCTTTTTCAGCATCAGGGCTAATTTGGCACTTTCTCCACTGAAACTTCCAAAATGGAAGCCCATTTAATGCCAGTCGTGGTTCTTTTCTTTCCTATGAGACAGACATGTATTTTAAAAGTGCATGGAGCTGGACGCCAGCAGGCTGCTGATGGATGAAAGCCTTATTAAGATATCTTTCAGGCTCCACCCTTCATGCTTTGATGTCACTAAATGTACGGAAAATTGAAGTGTGTGGTCACGTCTTTTGAATATGGATTGCAGGAAAGCATCGTTCAAGAAATGTAGGTTTCCTTATACACATCATATTCTGGATTTCACGGCATCTCAATAAAATAAAACAGACCACTTGCTGCTCTTGATTAAAGTGAGAAAAGCAGTGAGTGGAGAAAATCAAAACCTCAACTGGAAGATCTAATGGACAATTAAGACCAAACCACAAAATTCAAAATATATTTATGTTTAAAAGAAGGTTAAGTATTTTATTTGCCAGTGCATAAGCAGCTATAACTGAGCTCACATGTTTACATATTACCTACAAGACCACACTGCATTTAAGCTCTAGCACAAGCTACCTCTCCTTTTAAAGGCAGAAGCTATGCAAATGTTAGCCTAAAAATAACATCTTTATAGCTTTGTTTCCCATTACAGAAAAAAAAAATCAGTATTTTTTTTCATTGTTATTATGTTTAGAACTCATGTATCGTATCCTGCAGAACATTAGCCTCTGCAGAAATTTTTCAGATGTTAATATTTGGGAGTAAAAACAATAGTATCTTGTTTACGGCCCCAAATAGAAGACATTTCTTATTTGTGTTTGAATGCTTGCTCACACAGACTGAGGTTCCAATTTCTTTCTTTCTTTTTAAACATTTTTCTAACCCAACCACATTGCCCTGGTGAGAGTAACTAAGCTAAATTCAGCATGTTCTGAAGACTCAGAAAGATGTGAAAGAAGAGCCACACTATAATGACTTCCACTTTCTACAAAAAGACTAGCCAGGGCTGAGGTTTAAGCACTCCTCATACCTACATGCAGAACTAATTTGTACCTGCAGTTCTCAAGGGCACCACAATAGCCCAACCCCTGTCTCAGAAATTAATACCTTTCTTCACAGGGTGAAAAGCTACCAAATGACATCAACTATACAAAGCACATGCACAGCCAAAGTGGGATTTTCTGCACCACCACCAAAGTTACTGACCAAAACCCTGCTGGGCCAGGGAGGGGATGGTCATACTGAGTCTTTGTACCATTTCTATCTACAGCCCATTGCACATCTCTGCAAAGCTCTTCTGAGCCTCCAGCAGCAGTCATACAATCAGGAGCTTTCCCTCATTGTTCTGATTCTCCAGCACCCTTAGGAACTCCTGCTAAAGGAGTGGATCATCTGTAAAATGATCTAAATAGACAGACACTAAATGAGAAACCTTAAACAGTGCCATTCATCCATCTGTGCTATGATGCATGTTTTGCGTACACATTTTTATGCAGTAACTACCACTTTCACAGCTGAACAGTCAAAAGCTGCAGTGGTATACCATTCCCTATGTGGAACAGGCAGCCAGCTATTGAGTTACACTTCAGTACTCCCGCAGAAGACAAACGGTGGGTTGCTTTGTCCCACCTTCTGGCGTGGCAATATCAGTTTCATAACTTCATCTGCTTGGCCTCCACATCTGCTATCAATCAAAGAAGGCTATTAGAGGCCTGAATTGTAGGACTCGAATTGTTTTTCAAGCTGCATGCACTTCCACTTCCTCATTCAGTTGTTTATATCCCTGTTAGGTTTTTAGCAAGCATGCTTGAACACTTAACGTGGACATCACAGTTTATTTTGCTCTCAACAGGATCTAATCCATGTGCTCCAGAGTCACAGTGTGAATCAAGTCCATGCTTTTTAAGCAGGGAGGTTTGGCAGACTCCCGTAAGAGCTGCGCTAACACTCTGAACAGAAATGTTAACGTAGGCAAAACCTGGGATACAATCTTCATTCGACTGCAATTGGAATAAACCTTTTTCCAAGCAGTTCAGACTCAAGTGTCAGAAAAAAGTAACTTGCACCAGAAATGCTTTTAGGCCCAGTCTTATGAATTTCCCCATTAACAAAAAGGTTAAAACTAGGCCTGAAACAACCTGCGTATAAAACACCAAATCAGCATGCACTTGATGTCTGCTCTGCTCAGCAGGAAAAAGTACACCTGACTACAGGAACATAACCAAACAGCATCCTACTCTCTTTTGGCAGTACAGCCTACCAAGGGGCATCCACGTGCTAGCATCTCTGCTCCATTCCTCCAGCTGGCAGGACCACCAGCAGGGCTGGTTACTTGTTTTCCATGTTAAGTTCTGTTCTCTTTGGAGCACTTCAAGTTAGACTAGTGTAAAGAAACTGACATTAAAAGTTATTACATTTGCACATAATGCAATTCCTAGAATGAAATGACAGTTCTTAGGTTTTGTTAATACTGTCCTTCACTAAATATTACTGTAAAAAGTAATTATATATGATAAATTCTCTCAGGTCTTTTTTCCCTATTTTCATAATCAGAAAAGCAAGCAATTTCAGTTTGTGAAATAAAAAAATAAGTGAGACTAGTTAGGAAAATAAATGTTAATCAGGTGGTTTTCCATCCTCTCGGAACAATTATACACTTGACGTTTTTAAAACAAAAGTTTCAATGTATTGGTAGTGAAAACTGAACTCTTCACTGAGCAATTCTGTTTCTTTACTTTGGCTTTATTCTAGTCCAAAAAACCTAATAGAATGAAGACAGCATTGGTCCCATTTCTTCCAAAGGCTGCCAAAGTACTGCAACCCTGTGTGCTAATATCCATACCATGTATTTGCTCATAGCATGATCAGTCATTAACAGAGCAGTTTATATTCAGCAGCGTGGCCATTCTTTTAGTAGAGGCTGTGAGGTACAGGGTAGGTGAAATAGCTGAAGTGAATATTTTCTTTCATCCCCAACCACACAGAGAGCCTGGATTTCATCTACTGTCTGCTGACAGATGTATCGCTGTTTACTCCATGTCCTTGCTTGTGGGTTGCTTCTCTGATCTCTAAAAGGATCCACTGGGGCTTGCCAAGCTTCAGCTGCTCAAGTCTCATTCTCACAAGAGTCTGTAATGCTCATCACAGGAAGCCATGTAGAATTCAGCTACAAGAGCATCATATACTTACTAAAATCCAAGAGGGACAAAATCAGCCCTCAGATGACAGTGGGCAGATCTGTTTCAAGAAAAACACAAGCCACACATTTAAGGGTAAAATATAACCCTAGGAATACATCTCCAGTGATAGGAAGAACTGGGAACAACTTCTAGAGGCAAATACCCGATTTTATCATTTTGTATTTTCACAGGTCTCATATTGAGTTTCTTCTTTTATTCAGCAGCAGAAAATTTATAACAGTGGAAGCATCATTATTTGTTATGCTTCCATAAAGGCCCTGTTTGATTTATGCAGTGAGCAAATCAAAATAAAAAAATCCCTGCTTCTAAATTTATGAGTTAGTGCTACAGGCTGTCAAGTTTTTGCACAAATTTATCTAAGTGGCTAAAAGAGATAATCAACTCTGTCAACATTAGGATATTTTCATGCTATTTCCCCCAACAACTAAGGGTGATGCTCTAGCAAGTTGTCAATCTATACTGCACTATAACTTCTGGGGTGCATGGATGTTGTTTAGGGGTAAGAAGCAAGCATCTTCCCAGTGGAGATGTAGAACTTCTAACCCAGAAGAAACAGGCGGAATTGTTTGGGGCAGTGCCCCCTTGTAAATATATTCAGATCAAGATTGAGATTTATAGGAAATTTCTTATATATATTGACTCTATAAGACTTGTATGATCACCCACAGAGACAGAAACCAGCAATGAGCAACTGAATCACTCCTTTCTGAGGCATATCATCTTCACAGCATTTATGCCCTCAAGACCCAATTAGCTCAAGCTGGATAATGAGCAATGTCCTGAAAATACAGTTGCCATTGAGAGCAATCTCAGATTTAGCCATCAGAAATAGGCTAATAGACTAATTCACTGTAAGGCTGCTAAAATTAACAGCCAGCCTTCTGCTAAGATAGCAAGTGTTAACACTTCCCAAGGAAGCTGTAAGAGGATACTGGGGTTAAAGCTTTTGTCACTGTAGTATCAGTAAACTTGTGCTTTAAAAAGCTGCTTGCCATAGGCTTTTCAGGAATTAGGCTATTATTTCATTGCCTAATGTGGAATATTAGGAGCTTTCTATTAAAAAATGCCAAGTTTGATTTATTTCACATCAAGTTCATCAAGACATCTCTAATTTTCAGTAGTTTAACTGAAAGGTGCAAGAGGATTGATCTAAAACATGAAAGTCTAGACCTATGACAAGGTAAACACATTGATCAAGACAATGCATGCTCCTGGTTAACAGTTAAGACACCCCATCGGCAACCTAACCCTAACAGCAAGGACCATTCTGGGAAACATGATAAATGGCAGATGCAGTGGAAGTTGCAAAAGCAGGTGTCAACTTCTAAGCTCGTAAAAAACTAGATAACCTTGGATGCATTCTGAGCTGATGTGCACAATCTAAGTACAGTTCGCAGTGACAGTGCAAGAACCTGAATGAACCATAAGGCACATCTTGCTGTCTTACTGGCCAGATTACTATCAGGTTATTAAATTTCCTTTTCTGTTTATTGTATTCATCAATATATTAAGCTTCAGGCTTACTGGATTTGAAATTTATAACTACTCTAGAGAGATTAGATAACTCTTCCTGAAACTTAAATAAAAATATGGCAGGTTCCTAGAAATAAACAAGAGTCTTTTCCAAAATATTCCACAGGAAGGAAATAATATTTCATGTGGACATTGATTTCCTCGCAGAAAGTCACAGGAATCATACGAAAACTCAATTCAGAATGACCACCCCTGGTTCACTTTTAGTCCAACCCCTGCTCAAAGGCCAGCTGTGATCTCAGATAAGGTTGCAAGGTTTTATCCAGTAGGATCTTGAAAATACCCATTGGTGCATGGGAGAACACCGACTGAACAACCCCTCTGGTTATTCTGCTCTGCTGCCTGACTGCTGTTACGTCCACCAGCACCTTTGTCCCAGAGTTCCTTTCTAGCCAGGCAGCCCTAGCCAGCGTAATTGCAAGGCACTTTCTCTTTCAGGTGCAGGACTTGTCATTTGCCTTCATTGACTTTCATAAGGCCATTCCTTCCACCTATCTAGGACATTCTAGACGGCAATCCTGCTCTCAAGCATATTGACACATTCTCCCCAATTTGGCGTGATGTATGAGCATGAAAGTGTCCTCCATTATTTCCTCCAAGTCACTAATAAATGTGTTAAACAGAATAGGTCTCAATGCAGACCCCTGTACTACACCACTCAGTCAGCTTAGGTAGTGTGCATCCCTACTGAGATCTAGCTCCTAGGCCTGATCATCCAAACTGATTATTATTTTTTTAATACATCAAGTTAACTGCACATCCCTATCTTGGACATAAGAATACTGCAGGAAACCATAGCAGAAGCATTACTAAAGTTAAGGTGAATGACATGCACTGCTCCTCCCTTGCCCACAAACCTAGTCATTTTACCACAGCAGGTTGGTCAGGCATGCTTTACTCTTAGTATCCACACTGTTACCCCACCCTTTTTTCTTTACCCAGAAATGTGTAATTCAATTATAAAATTATAAAATAGATCTAGAAATATAATTATGGCTTTTTCTTTTATTGTATCTTTTCTTTTACTGTATATTGGGCTTATAATAGTAGCCCAATAGATTAGGTCAGCAGGTGCTAAGAACAGAAGTAAAGGCATTATTTAAGGTATTCACACTGCTCTGTTCTTTGCATAATAGTCCAAACTTAAAACAGCCGTGCCAATTCATATTATCACCTATCCTCACTAAAGAAAAAAACACCTGATGAAGTATTGTATGTCTGATGGGTGCATACAAAGCTTGGGTGGGTCCTTACAACTAATTCACACTCAAGACCCCTAGAAATGCACAACCACAGAAAAAACTCTGCCTTCAACTGAGCTGCCAAGGGAAACACCAGTAAAAGTGTATCTTTTAAGTGTCACGTTTCCATATTTCAAGTATAAATTAAAGTCTTCCTGCTTGAAGTACTAAACATTCATAGCCATTAAACGAACATAGTCATCATTTTATTAATGCTTCTTGAAGCCAATAATACCCAAAAAGTAAATACTTAAGAGCAACTAAGATGCTTGTGAATAAATACTAATTTTTAAGTATCAGCATTTATGACTAATGCAGCTTACGATCATACCAAAAGAACAGCACTGAGTACTGTGATTGCTTACTTCTTGTTACCACAGCTATCAACATAACCTTACTAACTGCAAGGTTATTGTATGACAAATAGCAAATTACATGGCAGATATTGTTTTCCACGTCAGCAAACTTTAGATCATACATTCCAGTCCTCGAGTTGGTCTACTTTAAAAAGCTAGACTAACTAGCAAGTGGTCTGTATTTTCTCAAAATAGCAATCAAGTCAGTATGGGGGCAAAATCACACACACACAAAACAAAAAAGGTTGCGTTCAACAGGAGTATATGCAGGGAAGAGCCCCAACTTTAATGTTTGCTACTAATGTCAATCAAGTCTGTAAGTTTGCTCAGGATCCCGAGTTTAAGTGCATAAATACTTGCAAGATCTGACCTTTGTAGCTCAGCCACACAAAGCTCAATATAGCATATATTCATATGTTGTTGGGGTGCTATACTGACATCTCACATATTAAAAAAGCCAAAACAAGTTATGCATCAGAAAGAGGCCACATGACAGATACCTCCACTCTTTCATGCGTGCAGCCCACTACCATGTGTTTAAAGAGCAACAAAAAGGAACAAAAAGAAAAAAAAAAGAGTATAAAAGGAATAAAGTCAAGACCTATATTTACAATTGGCAGAATCATATGAATGAAGATAAAACAGATATTTAACAGCAAAACCAGTTTTCCAGGAACTTTGCTTTCAAAGGGTATTTGTAAAGGTACATAAATCACATACAGGAAGATAGAAAAAAAAAAAGAACATTTCACTGTCTTGCCTGTAGCACATGTTAAACATAAAATGAGAAATGAAGCCAAGGCATCTCCTACAGACATCCTAGAAGTTAGAAATTAAGAGTTCTGAAAAAGCTGCAAACATCAACAGAAGATAACAACTGATGTCACACAAAATCTGTGTTAGAGCAGATTTATATACATGAAGGTATGTTCATCAGTGGAATATCTTTTGATTAGAAAAGGAAAAAAACCCTTCCAAGCTTAAGTTGTTGAAGAGATGAATGAAGTGGACAATAAGAGTAGCCTTACTCTTAGTCATCACAGGAGCTTGTCAAAGTAATCTGCACTTTTTAACAGTAGAGAGGAGGACCTGTAATTCCTAGAAACCCTGTGCATGTATGCCACTCAACATATATGCCTTCTTAGATATTCAGGAGAATCATGTTCCCAAAGTGCATATGATGGCAGAATCACATCCAAGTATCAGCTCCTCAAAAAATGTCATCTCCCCATACTCAACTGAAACACAATCCTTGCCAGCCTAGCAACCGGGCTAAGAGCTGCTTTTCCTCTCTAGGTACATCTTCACTTGTAATTAGAACAAGCTCTGCTCATGTATTCTTTGCATTTCTTCTCAAAACAAAATCTTTTCTTTTGGACTAGAACTTCTTGGAGAAGGTGAAAGACTATAACCAGTACTGTATATAAATATCACATATTATCACACAAGGAAGCCTGAAAGACAAGCATCGGTATCTGCTACTACTTATCACAGTGGAACTGGAAGACCCCTTCTCTTCTTCCTCCTCAGGAGACAAGTGGGTAGGTGTCTTATGGGACAAACACTACTTAAAGCCACAGAACTTGGAATACGAAATTGTATGAACAGAAGACTGTTGAATTTGTTCATCCGAGGGTATCCATATGCTCACAGTTAAACCATTTTTGGGCCGATTCCTCCACTTTACTACTCAAACTGCCATTACACCATTAAGGCCCAAATCATCACAAGAAAAACAGTATTACCTCAAAGAATCTCACATTTCTTGATTGCCCCTCACAGATGGGCTGCTGGAACCTAAATCCTCCAAATAGCAGGAACACAGCTTAGCAGCAGCGCCTTAATGAAGTTGAGGCAGAAGAAAGTACATCTGAGCACAGATACCAGTTCAGTTGTTGTCTCTACTGAAGATTCAGACTCTGCTCAGGTCAGACATGACTTTGTACAGTTTATTCCTGGCATGTTTCACGAGCAGCTCATACCTTCAGCTACATTCACTGGTAGTGAGCAAAGATGGAAGAGGGAGAGAAGAAGCCTCAAGCTATTCAGCAATGCCAGCAGTGGCAGGTGCCTAACAGGCAACTGAGGTATGAGGAAGTAAAGCAAGCTTTTATAAGCACTAGAACCTTGTGCATGCTGAGAAATTATCAATGGTTAATTCCCCATGAGGACAGCAAGGAAGGCAGGAACACTCACGCTCATGCTAGTGGAGTGTTAGACAAGAAGAAAAAATTGTCCAGCCCATTCAAGCTTCCTTTTGTGAGCCTTTTCGATTACCAGGAGCCGCAAGTAGCAAACTATTGTGGAGGAACAATGCATTTTTTTCTGCAATTCCACTTTGATATAGTAGATCTGTCAGAAGTCATCTCCAGAAAGAGACAACTGATGTTCCCTTTACTTACAAGGCCTCACCTTAGCCTGTGGTTTATAGATATTTTACACAAGGTAAAAAAGTTAAACAGAAATGCAATAAATAAGTACAGGAGAGGAGAGCTATGACAAAGTTCATAGGAAAGATTTTGCATATGGAATCAAAGCTAATAACTACAAAAGGAAAATCATACCTATCCTTGCAAGCCATGTAAATGCACACAGCAGTAAGAGAGCACACACTGCCCAAAGATGAAATATCTTGTGCATATGACAAAACTAAAAAGAGCAAGAGCAGTTTTAAACAACAGGCTAGTATCAACACCAAGGACATGCTTGTGTGTAGCTGACACAAACCAGATAACACAAGTAAATGGCTCCAGAGACAGCAGGGAGATTGGAATTACATTTTCACCTCTTTGTTAGAAATAGCCAGAGAAGTAAAGCAGAAGATAAAAGAAAAACGAAATTAATCTCTGATTGAGATTAGAACTACATGCAGGACCATATGCTTGTTGTCCACCTGAAGATTATACTGTGACCTGAAGAGGTACAAGCATTACAACACACATCTTTCCCTGAACAGATTCAGTAAATTCAAAGGTTATTTAGCTTCATTAACTGTAAAAGCATCTTCTGAAGTTTTCAGACCTGCAGACTAAGACCTAGCAGTCAGAAAGAGTTGAGTCTCACTGAAACTGTGCTGAAAACCATCTCATTCCTGAAATTCCTCCTGAGGAAGGGACCTCTCAGCATGCACTTTGGCAGCTCCCAGTGCCAGAGCTTTCATGCCAGGGTTATTCCTGCTGAGGGAACAATCATTCAAGTGAAAGGTTAGGAGGGGAGGAAAGACTGACGAGTAGTCAAACTCACATCATACCACTGTAATAATTCTCAGGAATGGAAACTTGTGCCTAGGAAGTATCACTGACAAACAGAGAAGACTTTAAAGGAGGGTCACTGCTTGCACAACTACAAGGAAAAAATTAACAGATATATTGCTGAATTCTTTAAGACAGACTTAGAAAAGCATGGCATCTGAATGAGAACATGAGCTGCTAAGCCAAACTAGTTTCAGGCCACTTCAAGGTGGTTAGAAAAAGGTTTATTAAAAATTAACAGAAAAATGCAAAGTTTATGCCAATTCCACTCACATAGCCAGACACTGCAGAAAAAACTTGAGACTCAAGAACAGTTTAGCTCTCAAAGTGATTTGAAAAATGTTTCAGTGTTATGCATAGTGAGGCAAAACACTCTGTGTACTACAAAATACTTCTTAAAAGTTTCTTAGAAGTACGTAGGAGTCACTCTGAAATAGAAACATTTCTCTGAAGGCTCTACAGATACAGTTCATTCCTCAGCAGGACCATGACTGAGATCCAGACACTGTGTTGTGCACTGGAATATCCAAATTAAGAAATAGGGTATAGAGCTGTGCTGAAACACACAGCAGATTTCAAGCACGGGTAGGAATCACCCATTTCACTACAAAAAGCACACAATCACATCATTATCACAGACTATTATCTAGACACCTGGGAACTAGAAAAAAATCCTGTCAGACATTACCTCAGTGACCACTGTAATCAAAGCAATGGGCCATTTGCTCAGCTGTGATATCTGAAAATGTGAAGTATCATTACAGTAAACTGGTCTCCCTTGTCTTTGTGTGATTTACCTGGAAATGGGAAGTCAGGCATACAGTACATCATTTCCGTAACACAGGAGTCAGTCAAATGGCAAAACTCAATAGCAGTTAAAAGCGTTATGGCTAGTCAAGAGCAGAAAGAAAACATGTGGCAGGCCATTCTTAACTGAAGAAACTGACAAAATACTGCAACACCAGGAGAAACAAGTGTAACAGTATGACCATAAGACGCATACTCTGCCGTCTGTCAAACATGCAAGACAGCTTTTACAGCTCTGAGATGCACAAGAACAATCCTCCTAAACACAGCAGAAGAAAGGTCAGTCGTCAAAAAGGTTAAGTGATTACTTGTGTTAATAAAGCAACGTAGACCTTGTTGGTTGTAACACGGCATTAAACAACTTCTGTACATAAAGCATTAATCTTATGCTCCTTGTAGTGGTTTTGACAGAGACCTCTCACTCCTGATACATAAGGCCTATGGTAGAACAATGCAACATAGATTAATTTTTCCTGGAAGTGCTTGATGAAAGCATGAGGAAGTACAAAGCAAAGGACAGAGCCTGGATGTTACTATTTTGGCTATCTCCCTTGTAACATTTAACAATGAATAAAATGAAAATAATAATTAAAAAAGAGAGCTGCATTTAATCTAAAAAGGTGAGAAAAGGAAGATAATTTTAGGTCAGAAACTAAACTTTATTGAAGCTATTTCCCTAGGAATATATGATTATTTTCAATCCAAAGCTTTCATGAGGCTTGAAACAAAATGATCTCCCCATTTAAAAGTAGGCAAAACCAACTCTTGATAGAGTACCTAAGAAAGGATGTAAAGTACTGATGCTTTATTTAATCACCATGGTTTACACAGTCTCACTGGATATTAATTAACTCAGGAAACTGTCCAGTAAGATTATCTAATTCAAGGAGAACCTAGATGATGTGATCCAAAATTCAAGCCTTGGGCTGTGTAAAAGCATACCCTCAATATGCTGCCTAAATATAAAGAGTACTTATATGAAGGTTACAAGCCCCCCATAGCACAGCACATTGCATTCCTCTATCTCCGCTACTCTGCTTGTGCACTGCAGCACAAGTGCAGTAATATGCTATTGCATAGAGGATAGTAGCAAAACAACACACTGTTTTACAGAACTGTAGATCTGCTATTAAATACCTTTTCAGTTGTAAGCCACTAAGCCACAGAAACATTGTGCCTGTATGTCTGATTGCTGCTGGAGTACCATAAAGCACCTTTGATGTGTCATAATCTGTAATCTGTAATACATCTTTATAAAATAGAATGCAACACCCTTTTACAGGCAGAGGAGGCTTTCCTTCCTCACACATTTTTTAGTTAGGAAGAAACTTCTCTTTCAATTGGATTTCAACACATGAACTAACTCACATTAGTAGATGTAGTGGTCTGCAGCATGCAGCACAGAAACTGTATTTACAGTCAGCTCGACGAGGTCTGACACATATGGCAACAGGTGGGACATCTGACATTATGGACAGTACCATGTCCTTAAACAAGTTCCATTATGCCCAGGTATGTATTGAGTTGCACTAATTTCAGATAACTAAGTGACCTTCCTGCCATACATGCTTTGATACTTATGCAAAGTGAGCCAAATTAGGGAGAAAATACCAGTTTTCACTCTGAATTTTACCTCCCCTTCTCCGTTTCTTTCATGTGCACTACCAAGTATAAAAAACATACACAATAAGACACCATCAAGCTTTCAATACTCCATTCACCAGGATGCAAGTGGGATTTCATTTGCATTCAGTAGTGCTGTGCAGGGATCACACTCAATTAAACCACTCATGCTTTTCAGAATCCTCTACAGCTTTCCTCTAAGAGAATTATCGCAGTGCAATCAGATCACATCCCCACCAAGAAGGTAGGCCAGAAAATAGAATATGCTATGCTACATTTCTAAATTACTACAAGCAGCTGAGTAAGCAACCAATCAGCTGAACAGGAAGCCAGGCGTATTTGAAAAATACAATCATTGCAATGTTAATTTGCCACTGTCACTGATCTAGACTTCAGAGTTGCCTTTACAAAGGGAAAGTGACAAAAAGCCATCACTATGAAATGTAAAGGGTGGGAAACTGCCACATGACTGGTGTCTGGGAGAGATTTGTTTAAATTTATGCCAATATGTTTTTATAACAACTCCTTTTCAAAGCTTAAAGCAAAACCCCACTACGCACAAACTTGTTTGATGCTTTGGATTCCACCCTGAAAAATAACCCTCTCCCCAATCACCTGCATACATCAGAAGCAGCTACAAATACTCCAAAGCATGATTTTAATAAACTTGAGATACATATCAAGGACCTGCTTTAAAAGTATTCTAAGATTTAATACTTCTGCCTCCTTGTGGCAGACACTGGAATGAGCCTCCCTCAAGAAACGCATGCCAGCTCTGAAAACTGCAGGAGTGTTGGTTCTCCTATAAAATCATCAGAAAACAGCTCAGTTAATTTTTTTAACTGAGTGAGAAACCACGAGAAGTTGAAGGACAAAAAGAAGCACGAAAAAAAGCCTGTTTATAGCGTTGTCCCCCACCTCTCTAATCCCCTCCCTAAAGTTTGTGGCTGTTTTACAAGTCTCCACAGGCACTAGCTTGAGCAAAAGCAAAGCTGAGCAGCACCCTAGTATTCATCCAGAGGCCTCAGCAAGCTGAACCCAAAGTTCTCCAGCACTTCCTGAATGCTGACTTTACCTCACTTTTCCTACATAAATATTGTGTGGGAATTGGTGGCTTTGATGTGGAAAGCCTTAAGTTGCTTGATACTTGGGTCTGTACGATTTTTGCTATATCGACTCAAACACAATATGCCTTGGTGATGGATTATTGCTACACTGCAGCAGAGCTGGAGGAACTGGCCTGCCCCATATGTCAAAATTATTCTTTACAACCTAACACAGCCTTCACTTTTGGTATACAACACACACAAGTACCAGCAAGACAGCTGTGGCAATTTGGAGTAAAGTGGGTCTTCTAGCCCGCCAGTCCTAACAGTAGGGACTGCTTCAGGAAAAGGTATAAGTAACAGTGCAAACTTGGAGTGGTACTACTCCAGAGTAGGCATTCCTGTCTTTTGACCCCTAATAAATTGATAGCTTTCAGAGCCAAGAGTTACATATGCATCACTATGCTGAATACACCTCAGTATGCGTTGTGGAGTCTTGTTTAATCATGTCGAACCTATCCATGCTTTCTGCATTTACAATACTACATAGCAGTTAAGCTTCCTATATTTATTCCTTCCATGAGACTAATTCTTTTGCTCTGGAACAGACAGCTTCCTTTCAGGCTCCCACAAAGTCAGAGAACAGCAGACAGATCAATTATTAGGTTTTTTTTTTATGTGAAACTGTTACCTATATACCACTTAAAACATCTCAGGGCAGTTGAGCTTTCAGCCTACTCTGACCAAGCACTTTATTTGCTAGAACTGTATCATCTTATTATTCCATTTCTTCAGATCATTCAAGAATATACTGATCATGGGCACAAAAACCAGTCTAAATTGCACACCAATGATAATTTTTCCCTGCTGTGGAAAAGAATAATTCTTTTTTACCCTTTCAACACATTATTCCACAGAATGAGCTTTCCCCACCTTAGTGAGTTTTCCAGTTTGTTTTAGGTATCTTCAGTGAAGGACTCTAGCCAGGCTATTTTAATGTCAAAATCCAAGTACACGGCCGGATCCATGCTGCTTTCACCTAGGAGACTGCCAGTTCCTTGACAGAGTCCCGGCAGATGGTCACCTTCCCTTAGAAGATGTCCTTATGTAATTTTTAAGTTACATAAGAGTTGTTAATGAGCATCCGTGCTGGTTCAAAGTTTGATTTAGATGATTCCAGCACCTCTGTAGGAGGCTGGCATTGTATTCAACAACTCCAAGAAAAATGATAAAGCATAAACTGGATTGGGAAGCTTATGGTTTCTGTTTATTTTGCACAGACAAACAGGGAACACAAATAATTGAAGGTTGGGGCAATATATTTATTTTCTAAAGTGTATACTAAACCTAGGATTTATGCTTCCCCTAAAGAAATGCAAGATCTCATGAAAAACTCCACCCACGTCCTCTTCTGTCCAACTCATGCTTTTAATTTTTACTATCAGATACCAATAGCTTGCTTCACTTAGTAAGACAGAAAAACTCCTCCTTCAAAAGTCCACTGGATAGCATGGAGAGACGTACAACATTCTTCAAGAGAAATAGTTTTGTTACAGTTTTATTTTCCAAAGGAATCCAGTGCTTACTGGCCTACTGCATAGGGCACCCTACTACAAGGACTAGGTGTTCTTCAATTTTCTCCTTGTATGGTCTATTTTCAGTTCAGTACAGCTAGATTTCCACTAAGACCATAACATCATCTGTTTATGCATACTGTCAAGTGTTCCCAAGACCTACTTCAATTGTTTTTCTAAGTGTAGGGCCTCTGCTGTAGGTCCTCAAATAACCCGTGTGCAGTATCGAAGTCCTGCTTCTGCTCCATGCAAGACTCAATATATTTCTATTAGATGGATACAAGCAGAGCTTGATTGTCAGCAGCATAAGTAAGCACTCTACTGCAGGAGATGATAGAGCTCAGTAGTTCTAAGTGGCTTAGTTTTGTCTCGTCTTTGGAGACCCATCTAACGGTCACAGGGAAGATGAAAAACACTTTCTCCCCACACCCATTCTTACAGTCAGCTGTGGGTATGGAGGTAGACAGCACAAATTTTCTTCCTATTTTCACTGCCAACAAATGTAAACCATGAAAAGAAAGTTCGTGTGGTCAACGCACTGGAGGGAAGCATTGCCATCCAGAAGGACCTGAGGCTGAGGTGGACCAGTACAAACCTCATAAAGTTCAACAACCCCAAGTACAAGGCCTTGCACCTGGGTAAAGGTAATCCCAAACACAACTATGGGCTGTGAAAGAATGGATTGAGAGGAGCCCTGAAGGGAAGGACTTGGGGGTGTTGGTTGATGGGAAGCTCAACGTGAGCCGGCATTGTGCATTTGCAGCTCATGAAACCAACTGCATCCTGGGCTGCATCAAAAGGAACATCTCCAGAAAGCTGAGGGAGATGATTCTCACAAGAAGACAGTCTTCTGTCCACCTGCAGTAGTACATTCATCTCTGGGGCCCCCAACACAAGAGGGTTGTGGATGTGCTCAAGAAAGTCCAAAAGAGGGCTATGAAGGTGATCAGATGGCTGGAGCATCTCTGCTATGGAGACAGGCTGACAGAGCTGGGCTTGCTCAGCCAGGAGAAGAGAAAGCTTAGGGGAGACCTTAGAGCAGCCTTCCAGTGCCTAAAGAAGGCTTATGAGACATTAGAAAGGGACTTTTTACAAGGTCATATAGGGCTAGGACAAGGGGTAATAGCTTTAAACTGAAAAAGAGAAAATTTCGGTTAGATGTTAGAAATTCTTCACTATAAGGGTGGTGAGACACAGGAACAGGTTGCCAAAAGAAGCTGTGGCTGCCCCATCCCTGGAAGTGTTCAAAGTCAGGTTGGACGGGGCTTTGAACAACCTGGTGACCCTGCCCACGGCAGGGGGTTGGAAGTAAACGTTTAAGATCCTTTCCAACCCAAACCATTCTGTGATTCTACAATACTCTGGCAGATAACTATTTTCCTCCTGAAGTTTTGGATGGCTGTGTAAAAAACCTGCATACAATATTCTAATTTTCCTATCTGAATTTTGCAACTATCCATTTAATGTCTGTATTTTAACATGTGCATGAAGAGGGATTCAAACCAATCTCGACCATCAAGGTACTACCATTCACTGATTGCAATTCAGATGCTTTCTCCATTGATCACCATTCACAATAGCAAAAAACCCAACATTTTCTTCAAATCCTTCTTACATTATTGACTACAACTTTGTTTCCATTAAGTCTATAGGATTTGTTTTCACTACTTCAGCCTTTTCAATAGCTTATTAGTGGCTTTTCCTCCATTTTTGAAGGTTTAATTTAAGTCTGCAATCCTGTGCAAATTTTTCCCTGCCACATTAATAATTATTTTTCACAGCTACTACAACTGAAACAAGAAATACGGTGGATTTATGGCAATATCTAAGCCAAACTTATACAGAATTGCATTATCCAGTTATTTGTCAACATTACCCCTATTTCAGATTCTTAGAAGAGCTGAATTTCATTTAGATTGTAATTAGGATCCTGACCTCCAACATCAGTGAGCTCTGAGGTATTACTATGTGATCACAGAGCATGTGTGAGAAAACCAAGGGATCAGGCCCAGTCAGCATGGGTTCATGAAGGTCAGATCCTGCTTACCAACCTGATCTTATTCTATGACAGGGTGACCCACCTGATTGATGAGGGAAAGGTTGAGCACTTATTAAAATGATCCCAGTCAAAGCTAATAGCACACTTCATAGACAGGGTGATGGTCACTCTACAGAATGTTCTCAGGCACTGGCAGAACTGCAGGGTACTAGAGATATCATCATGGACCTTGAAAAAAGTAGGATCTTTCAGTAAGATACCAAACCATGGATAGAGTAATGTAAGCTCTGGTGAAGTTGAGGAAGCTAAATAGTTTCAGCTAGGAACCCATCAAGAAAGTCTCAAAGAATCACCCTCTAGTCTAAAAGCTGGTCAGGATGACACAGGATCTCCAAATATGCTGGGGGAACCATTATTTAACCTCACATTCAATTCAACTGGCAACATAAAAGTCTCATTTTCTTTCTGGAACCACATTCATGTGTTTCAGTTTCCACCGATTCTTCGCATTAACCAGTAAATAAGTTGATACAGAATGACTTAATACAGAATGGCAAAAAAGCCCTCCATCATTTCCTGATAAGTACAGTTTGATTTCAAATATCAACATGGCTTGATTAAATAAAAAAGGAGCACTCATACAATCAAGATCTTAACTCAGTAGGTAACTAATCTGTACCCTGAAACATGAGTAGTATTATCTTAATATAACTGAATTTCTCCCCAGTGTTTAATGAGTATTCAAGCTTATTTAGAGCCAAATAGCATACAGCAGAGCTCACAAACTGAAGTACAGCGATCTTTAATGAAAAATTCTTAGCAAAGGCCAAATCCAAGATTAGCAAAGAGACCCATGATAGAGTCCACATTCAGAAAACAAAACAACCCAGGACAAATAGACTGACTTTGAAGACAATATCTGCTCTTTGAGTTGAACTGAACTGTATGTGTTGAGGAACTGGTCCATATGTTCAAGGGGTATTTCCCATCCCCACCTTTTATGATTCATACATAGATTGCAATTTCATTGCTACAGGGTAAATACATTTTAAATTAGACTGTATAAAGAAGCTCTAAAGTTGCCATGACAGTTGCAGCAAAATGCCTTGTCGCTTCTCATTACAAAGCACAACCTATCTTCCTAACCAAATTAGGTTTTTCAGCTATTCCTCCAAATGTAGCCTGCAGATCTACTTTTGTTGATCCACCTATTGTTTCTTTCAGATTTGCATGGTTAATTATCAGATGAAATTATCATCATTTAAATTATTAAAACAATCCATCTGCCAGCTTTGTTCTCTTTCATGTGAAAAATAGGAAAGGTGAAAGTGTTTAGAGAACTTTTTGTCAGTACCTTGTTTAGAAAAGCAGAGACGCAGCTCTATCCCATCAGCCCTGATCTGACTATCTTCCCTAGACATGCCTCCAACCCCAGACTCCCCCTGAACAAGGCTCAATGCCAGCTGTTTCTCCTCCGAAGGTTAGCTTTACCCCTCAGCTAATGTTTGCTCTGGAAAATCATCAACCCCTTTGTTAGTGCAGCTGATGGTAGACCCAGCCATGGTCTTTTGGTTGTATTTCCTTTCCAGGTTTAAGGCTTCCTGAGTATGAAAGATGAGAAGCACAAAGAGCAGAGTCCCATCTGCTACTTTTAACTAGGACGGGGGGACAAAAGTCTCCTATAAATAACTTCAACTCTTCTGCTCCCACGTATCTTCCAATCTCTAAAAACACTGGAACACTGAATAAAGTGGAGGGGAACACAGTTTTATGCATCTAGGCTGCAACTTGTCATAGTGATTATCTTTTTCATCAAATTGATGGCATTAACCAGAAAGCAGAATTTTTAAGAAATCTCTCTGAACTGTTCATTCCAGGAACAATTAAATCTAAAGTAAGAAGAATCACGACAAATTGCTGACAAGTGTTAGAACATCATCTGCTGGCAGCTTTTTTCTTTTAAGAAGATGTCACAGCAAAGTCAAAACCAAGAAGTCTACAATAGAAGATATTAAATGACATTTAATAGAACATGAGGCAAGACGTTCATGTGTAAAATCCTTTGTCAATCCTTGCCATTAGCCAACATGCACACATTAAGGATACTACAGTGTAATGGAAAGACCCCACTGTAAGATTATGTGCCATTTCAAACAATTTTATCTGAACCTTATCTGACAAGCGCTGAAACTTGAGAAGAGCGAGGAATAATGTCGCTAGATGCAGCAAGCAGAGAGCTTCCTTAAAAGACTCAGATTTAAAGAGTTCTGAATTCAATCAGTCCAATACAGAATTTTTTTAGAATTCAACTGTGTAGCTGTTCTAACAACAAAACTAATTAAGCCTGATAGTGAAAGTTCACATGTCTTGCAGCTGATTGACTTTCATCTAATTATACCTTAAGCTCTGGATTGAGCTCATCCCTTAACCAGAAAATCTGCACAGGAGAAAGTTTAGCCTCATTCTTGGAAAAAAAGGAATCAACAACTTTTGCCCCATTGTCAGGAAATCCGGAACATCATTCTCCCTCATGAATTGCCTGATGGCTAGTGAAAGGTGATATCATGCTTTGCTTTGGTGTGGCATTGCCCCTCCTCTGCTGTGCTTTTACAATTCACATAGAAACATCAGGAAGGTTCAAGAAACCAAATTCAGTCAAAGTAGGCTATGTTAGAGAGAGCAGTCAGCATTCACAGATAAGTTAAGCTTATTGATATTCTTCTAAATAATAGCAGGCAAAAGAGTTATGGGAGGAACTTTCCGGGAAGTTCTCAAATTAACTCTCCACAGTTTTGAATTAAGCCTTCCAAAACAGGAAGGGCAGCTTTCAGTCACAACACAGTATGTGACACTGGGAGGATTTTGAGTTTATTGGTTTAAAATTACTAGAACCCCATTGATTTCAGCCTTTTTAAACCACATAGAAGTCTTCCTCTAGGAAAAAAATAGTTCTGAATGTCAAAATAACTGCAGCTGACAGATACTTTCTGGAAATGTTTCATGTCTATGGAAGTCATAACAAACGTTATTACTTTCCCTCATTCCCAGCACACACACTTCCCTAGGCAAAACTAAGCACACTGAGTAGACTTTTGGCATAATACACTCATGTGGCAATTCTCATCAAAAATGATTATATAACAAGTGAATAGGGTAAAAAAGCTAACAGGTTTACAAAAACCCTGTTAGGGCAGCTGTTTAGAAACATTCTGAACAAAAGCTTTCCCCCAGCATGCTGATTTTATTTTAAGAAAAAACCACAGTATTGCATCTTAGAAGAGCCCTCTTATGTTCCCATAACCATTATACCTGAAGTTTCAGGTTTATATACCATAATCAGAAGAAATTTAACAAAATTAGTTACCAAGACTTAGGTCATCATAACTTTTGCAAAGCATGCACTCTCCAGACTTTCAAGTATTGTAACACTAGACTCACATACTTCTTGTGTCATGGGAACTAACACCCAAATCCCATGTTTGGTGAAGGATATTTATCTCCAGCCCACAAAGTGGCCTAGAGGGACCAGTTATATAGATTGCAGAGGACAGTTAACCTGCATTTTGTCATTTGCACTAATCTATACAGCATAAGCCCTGCTTTTAAAAACTATTTTTTTTAATGTAAGTTGGAGTTTCTTTCAAAAGATACACAAGTGCTAACATAGGATAATGACTATTGGTGCTATTGGCTAAAGTATTTCTCCACAAGCAGTAAGAAAAACAATAGTGTTCGATCTCATATACTGTTATTGCTTCCCTCCAGGCACAAGGTCCCATCCTGCTTGCAACTTACAAAACAGTTTTACATTCAATTCAGTAGGCTGCTTGGTAATGTTGCCAACATTAACAGGTAACACACTTGGATGAGGAACCTCTGAATAACACTATGTATATTAACTCATACTGTGCCACTGACCTGAAGAAGTTTCCTTTTTCAGTTTCCTCATACTGCTTAAGAATGCCTTAGCTATTCAAAAGTAAGCTTATGCTGTACTTTGCCTGGCAACAGATCCAACAGCTCCTAAGTCTCACTTGGCTGAGTTCTCTTCGTTCAATAAAAATAGCTTACACATCTTGCTGTACCTATGCATTTATCTGAGTAGCTGACCCCATGCTTTTGTTACCTGCATAGCAGTTGTGAAGATTAACAGGTCTGCTCTGCCTTTGCCAGTGGCTTACCAAAAGCATCATGCTTGTAGCAGTGGCCCACAGTCTTACTGAGGAAGCATCAAACTTTGGAGTCAAGCAGAGACTTTAAAACTGGGTTTCCATTTGCTGAAGGAAACCAGCAACCTCTAGCAAAAGAAATGTGCAAGTGCTACAATAGGTGAGACACACAAGAAAACCCATATCTATTAGTCAAGTTTACACTTGACTTGGCTACCTACTTATTAATAGCAGACAAAATCCTAAAAAGCTATAATGTTAGTAGCATGGAATATACTACGGATATAATAAGAACAGCAAACTTGGGAGTACTGACCACAGACATCTGATTTTTCCAGTCCACAGCTGAACTTATGAAAATAATGATTCTTTTATGCATCATGCCTTGCAATGAGTACTTAACTAGTTAAACTTGCCTTCACCCCAAATTCAAGTTTGACTTATCTAAGGTAAGCCTTGCTGAAATTCCAAAAGCCCATTTGATAACGTCAAAAAAAGAATTCGTTTTTTTTCATTCCATATTTAATTTCATTCCATGTGCTTATCCAAAGATGATTTAAAGCCAAATGTAGCTAAGATCAAAGCACAATGAGACCCAAGTTCAAATGTTGAAAAGTCATCATGATGCATGGTAAGAGATACGTATAGGTCTGAAATGATGGAAAGGAGGTATTTAGGGATTTTATACTCAATTTATGGCAAAACTGACAAATTTCCCTCATTAACTCTGATTAAGCCCACTGAATTTTCTACAGCTTTTTGGTGATATGCCAAGTGCCAGAAGGCAGCAACATATTTCTGTGGCTCAGTTTGTCTGGTCTGCTTTTGGAAAGTTGCCAGATCTCATTTGACCTTTATAATAAGGTTTAATCCTAGTAGTTGGACTAAGTCACTCATTTAGATGAGCAGACTGGTGCAGCTCAAGCCTAGGTCAACAATGTAGAAATGCTGTTGCCATTTCACAGCTGTTCAGTGGCTTCTGTTGGTGTTCTCAGGACGTTTTCTAGTGGACAGGCACTTAACCTAAGGTTTACTGCCACAGTTTGCAGTGCTCAGCAGAAAGACAAACAGCCAAGTCATTAGGGACACAGTGACTTTCAATACTGACTTTTTCTGAGTCAGACTTGAACGGAAAAAAAACGAGATTCAAGACAGACAAATACAGAAATACTTAACAGTACTCAGATGTAGGTGTCTTCCACTAGTTTAAAAGAAAAGTCACCTCACAGGATTGGATCTTATGAGCTATTGCTAGTAAGTGCTCCAGTAATCTCTGTGTTCAGGTAACATGCCAGATTCCATAGAGGAAACTCACCTGGGGGTTTTTTGCCTTTCTCTGAGCACTGAGCATGACCACACGTCAGGGCTCCTCTCACCTATTCAGTGTTGCTACCTACTGTCATGCACCATGAAGGTGGTCCCTTGTGTCCTGCACCTAGGAGGAGGAGAAGGCATTTTATCTCCAGCAGAGGCCTGTGAGTGTCCTGGGGGATTTTTGCCTTCCTCTGTAGCAGTGAGAAAGCCCCTTGACAGGGCTCCTTTGGGCTATTGTGGCCCAAAGGCTGCTGGTTTTGCTTCATGCAGGTGACACCTTGTTCCCCCATCCAGGGGGGAAGAAGCTTTCATAACAGGGGTTACTGCTTGACCTCCATCACGTTGAGCACAGCCACTTGTCAGGGTTCCCCTTTGGGCTCAGTTCTTGCCTGCTGCTCTCTCACCTCCACACCACTTGTGCCCTGGCATTCTCTGGCTTCATTGCGCAGCACAAGCTCAAAGTGGGAGCAAGCTCTGCTCTTCCCTTCACTCCATTTCCCCTGGGGTTCTGGCTTGTGCACAGCAGCCTGTGCTTAGAAGGCATTGATGTTTGTAAGCATCAGCTCCGAAAGAGAGTAAAAATAGCAACCAACCCAAAAATAAACCCTATAACATAACATAAAAAAATGAGGTAACATAAGATAAAATATAAAAAACCAAACCAAAATAAAATGGAACCATAAAATAAAAACCTGTTTCCACTTGTAAGCTTTGTGATTTGTGTCCATGAAAGTGTTTTTTGGAGCTGAAAACACCTGGCACTGCAAGGGAATAACAGTGCCATTATTATTCAGCTCAGGGTGAGCATAGGGCATGGAATGGGTTGGCATGGAGCATCACGGCATGGAAGGGACTATGCTAAACTAGAATAGAAATGGAATGGGTTATGATATATGATGCTCACAAGAGTGCATGACAAGTGATGCCCCAGGTCTAAGGGGTCCACCCAGGCAGGCAGTTTTCTGCAGTGCAGGTCCCAAACTCACCAGGAGACAGGGACAGGCTCAGTTACAATGTGGCTCAGGCAGGAAATGAAGGCGCCAGGCTGAGCTGAGACACATCCCCTGAGCCCTTGGCAGGAGGTGGTGGGATAGGGTTACCAATAGAGATGGGTCTCAGTTACTGAGGGCTTAGAGCACCCCCAGGACACTGGCAGAAGTAGACCTGCCTTGCTCATAGGCTCTCCTTTAGGCACTGATGCTTGGCCTCTTTGGAGGCAGAGTATTGGGCATGAGGACCTCTCTCCACTGCAGTACTGCTCTTAGGCTCCTGTGTCTCAGTATGTTCCCCAACAGGAAATAGCTCAGGCATTTCTAAAAATGAGTACAAGGAAATAAAAACCAATCCACAGGGAATTGAGCAGCTATCTCTCACCTCAAAAAGATTTGGAAACACTGGATTGAGGAGCATGTCCTGCTTCAGACTGAGGCTTCCAGCCTCCCTAGTGCTACAGATGTGGAAACCCACCTCAACCAGATTAACACAGACTTCTATCACACATCATCTTCTACTCTGGGGCCTCTGGGGAGACTTAGGTGAGACACTAGGAATAAATTCTTCCCTGTAAGGGTGGTGAGACACTGGCACAGGGTACCCAGAGAAGCTGTGGCTGCCCCATCCCTGGTAATGTTCAAGGCCAGGTTGGATGGGGCTTGGAGAAACTTGCTCTAACAGAAGGTGTCCCTGCCCATGGCAGGGGATTGGAACTGGATGATCTTTAAGGTCCTTTCCAATCCAAACCATTCTACAATTCTATGAAACAGCAGCCACAGTAAAGCTGGAATATCACCCATCCTAACTTCCATCTTGACTGGTTGATCTTCCATTAGCTCAATCATGAAGAAGCTGTATTATAAACTACTATGTGGAACAGTAGAAGAGTTTTAGATCCTATATCAAATGTCTATCAACATCCACTGTCTGCTTCGATTGCCCTAAGAAAACTGTTATCTACTGGGCACTGAAATACAGTACTTATCTCTATGTTTAAAAAAGCAGGATACTGAAGAAAACAAGCCCACATTCCAACCTTAATTAAGTCACTGATGTCAAGTTCAGCAATGGACAAAGCTCTGACTATCTGCCAAGAAAGCAAGAAACTTGTGTTGCCAACACCAGAGCAGTAATTCAGTAACAAAGAGGCAGTGGATCCAGGTAGAGGAACATTATGGAAGTTAAAGTGAGAATCCTGCTGTCTGGCATCCCTTTGGATGAGTTCACTTCCGGCAATTTTTCCTTCATTAGCTCAGAAGCTAATGTCTTGTTAATAGATAAGGGGAAAGGACAGATGTTGAATTGTTCTATATTATTTTTTATGCCATTTAAGAAACACTAATTACTCTGCACGCTCATTTAGTGCCTAATAATAAAGATAAATTCACGTATTTCTAGAAACTAATACAATCTGCACATCTGTAAAGACATTCCTTCTAACAACCCTTGTACAAGAGACCTAGAGTATTGTCACAGGGATGCCAAATGAAGTATTGGGCACTAGTGTGCCCATGAGCAAGAAAAGAAAGCCTCTCTCAGTCATACAAAGGGAAGGTATCAGTCTCCTGCTTGCATGGAAACTGGATTTGTAACACCTGCTTAGCCACTGACCACTTTTTGTCTCTTGTCAACAGCAGGGACATAAGCAAGTTAGGAGGACTGCTGTCCTGTTCTTTCTTTTAGGATCCTTTCAATCCCTCAACCTTAAGGTGGCATCTGAAAGGTCGCATTCCTTTTCTTTTTCTAAGGAAGAAATTAATTCCTTTTTCTTTTTCATTCTTATGCCTACTTTGGCTATACCACACCAATATTCTCTAGCATCTAATTCTAATTACTCTGGCAATGAGTGAATTGCTAAAATTAAAACCACTTTTAGGGAGAGCTAAGCTGCAATACTGAGTGCCTTGTGTCCCACCCTGCCTGTATTCCTAGGATTCCTAATGAGACAGATTGCATATGCCATCACTGTAAGACACTCTGCCTTGGCTGCCATCCTACTGAGCTAAAGCAGCATCATGTTAGAAATCAGCTATATCATCGTGCCTGAAAAAGTGCCACTTCCTCCTTCATTTTCATCAGCAGTAAGAGCAAGTTGCACTTCAGGAAGTACACAGTCTTCAGACTACCACAGAAGGACCAAGTTCACTTCAGAGCTTTCCACAAAATTGCTGCACACTTTACACATCAAGTGATGCCACTAGCCAACAACAGCAGCATAGGCAATTTCAGTTCATTAGCAGCAGTTTGTATATTCTTGATTCCATTTCTCAAGCCAGTTAAGTGCATCTGAAGGCAGTAAGATCCAAAACAGCTCCATGGATTCCAGTTTGAAGCTGAGATTTGCCTATCATCCAATCCTTCCATTTAATAGATTAATTCCTTGGCTGCAAAAAAAGATCAGCCTTTTAGACTATTAGTTTCTTTTTCTGACCTTGAGGGAATACTTGAAAAAAGATAGCTTGAAGCAGGTAGTAATGCCTCTTTCCCAGGGCAGTCAGAATGAACTTCTTAATCAAGCTTTAAAGATGCCTCCCCTGCAACACTTCCCCAGGCTCAAAGGACAGGAGAACACTTTCATATCAAAAACACCCTGAGCGTGCAAATTCTACATGTCCATGAATGCAATAAGTTAGTAAGAACTTAATAAAAAACTTTCCCACACAGAGTATTTGAGATAAATATGCTTCAGCTTATCCAATACAAAGTATAAGCACGTCTGGGCAGCACAAACCAAAATAAGCCTGTGAAAAATATGCTGTTTTCCGTGACTCATTTACTCTACCTGTAGAACCCCTTTCAAATCTCTCACCCAATGGACCTTCAAACTTCCCACCGATAAAGGAAATGAAGAAAAGAAAACATGGGGGAGTGAAGGAGGAAATCAGTTTAACTTTCAACATTTCTTAGACGCATCAAACTATCAGCAATGTAGTTCCATTAGGTTTCTGTATGGATCCTTGCAAGATATATCTGGAAAAGCCTTCATTGGTTTCACTGCATGAGCCTAAAGAGAATGCAGACAATATAAATTTGAACTTTAATCTTTTTCTTTCCTGGAAAGCCATCTTAAAAGAAATGCTTAAATAAACTATATATAGATGACAGCAAGTTGCAATGCTGAATACAAATCTCTGATCCAATACAAATATTTTGCCACTCAGCTCATGACTGTGCACAGCAGTACTCAGGTCTCCTAGACTGAAGCACGGCATGGTCATACATTCTCACAGTTGGTACTGGCATTTGTAGTATCAATGAGGTAAGTTTATAAGCTTATTAAACCCAAAACACAGAAGACAGAAATCGTATAGTAAACAAGGATGAAAAAGAAGAGATAAGAGTGCAAATGACAAAGGGAGATGAGATTAAAATGTATGGGGTGCAACATAGGTAGAGAAAAATTACCACAGGCATCCTTTAATACAGTGCAACAATTTTTTCCTGCAGACACTGGATGGTCTAGACAATTTCAAACATTCCTGGTAGTTAATCCCTCAACTCTGTCAGAGATTTGACAGGGTTGTAACACCACAAACAATCTTTATTATGTACTTATCTTCCCTTCTTTCCTCAAAAAGGAAATCAAATGTGTAGTGCATAAGGTACGTTTCATATGATTTGTTAGGATGACCTCCTCCTGACTTAGGAATGCATCGCCCAGAAACAGACACACATCAAAAGGGCAGCTGCAGACACAAAGAGGAGGGGAACCATCATTGTTGTTTCTGCCTAGTACATATTACTGATACTTCAAGAACTTTCTTCTTCAGCATCAGATCCTCCAAGATGGGGCAAGTAGCCACTGAAAAGAATTTGCCTTTTTACTTTGTGTGGCAAGTTGGGGACAAAGGGGAGTGCTGTTTTTTGGGTTTGGGCTTTCTTAAGAGGAAGTAAAGGTAGAAAGAGGTCAGAAAGAAGTAGAAAGTAAAAGCTGGGGTGGAGAAACAACGTTAATATGATCACTACTGACCAAACACTTGAAGAGTTTTTAAACAGGAAGTCGCTTCAGTTGAAACACATAGTGGTTTGATTACAAAGCAAGCCATGTCTTTGTCTATAGTCAAGAAAAGCCTCAAAAGCCTCTTGTTTTTGGTAAAATAACAGAAACCCTCAATATCATTCAAATTCTTATTAAAAATATCATTAACAGTAACAATGTTTCCTATCACTGAACAGCTTTCCACATTCAGTCCAGATTTAGAACAAGTTCTTCTAAAAGTTTTGTTTATTTTAATTACTTGACAATTCAGTCACATTAAGTAGTGCAAAATATACTGGGGGTGTGGGACACATAGCCAAAAGAGCAACCACTTCTAGCTTAAGTGACAAGACACGAAGCATAAGGGGATCTAGCCATAATAACCATCAACCTGACAATCCAGAGAGGCACCATGGCATTAGAGGAGGCATAGCTGTACAAGCTCCTCCACAAGCAGCAACTGCGTCTAAATTTGCCACAAGATACCCTGTCACAACAACCTCAGAGATCAGCATTGACCCACTTGACCAAATGCAGGTAGATAAACACTCTCAGATCTCCACAGATTCATTTTAAAAGAAAGCATGTGTCAACATGCACTTCATATACTTTTTGACAAGGGCATATTACCTGATGGGGCTGTGAACTGGACCATCTGCTGTAGGAAGGAGCACCAGAAGTCTTGTTGGCTGTTGTTCTCTGCAAAGTAAAAGATAGATATATCAAGTATTCACCAACATCTGTCATACACACAGTCAAGCTTCACCAATCTCAACCATCCAACTCACACAGTAAAAAAAACCCAAACCTAAACAAAGAAACTCAAGACAATAAATATGTACACAAGCATTAAAATCACAAAGTTTGCTGAATTGGTCTCATTAGACATCACCTGCAGCATTGCATTCAGCTCTGAGGCACACAACACGAAAGGGATGTGGACCTGCTTGCCTGAGTCCAGAGGAGGGCCATGAAGGGCATGACCAGAGGGCTGGAGCACCTCTCCTATGGAGACAGGCTGTGAGAGTTGGACATGTTCAGCCTGGAGAAGAGAAAGCTTCAGGGAGACCTTATAACAGTCTTCCAATACTTAAAGGGGGCTTACAAGATGTAGGAACTCTTTAAAAGGTCGCATAGGGCTAGAACAAGGGGGAATAGCTTTAAATTCAAAGAAAGGGAATTTAGAAGTCAGAGAGAAATCATTTAGAATTTAGGTTTGGATTAGGACAGACCTTCAAAAGCCATCTAGTCTAAATCTCCTGCAATGAGCAGGGACATCTCCAGCTAGATCAGGTTGCCCAGAATCACATCTAGCCTGGCCTTGAATGTCTCTAGGTATGGCACACCCACCAACTCTCTGGGCAGTTTGTGCCAGTATTTTACCACCCTCAGTGTAAAGAATTTTTCCCCCCACATCCAGCCTGAATCTCTATGCTTTTAGTTTAAAAGCATCACCCCTCATCCTATTGCAACAGGCCCTGCTAAAAAGTCTCTCCCTGTCTTTCCTATAGGCTCCTTTCAAGAACTGAAACACTGCAATAAGGTCTCCCTAGAGTCTTCTCCAGGCTGAACAACCCCAACTCACTCAGCCTTTCCTCATAGGAGAGGTGTTCTGATAGTTTCTGTGGCCCTCCTCTGGACCCTCTCCAATAGGACCATGTCTTTCCTGTCCTGAGGACTCCAGGTGGGGTCCCACCAGGGCACAGTAGCGGAGCAGAATCACCTCCCTTGACCTGCTGGCCATGCTCCTCTGGATGCAGCCCAAGACGCAATTGGCCTCCTGGGCTGCAAGTGCACATTGCCAGCTCATGTCCAGTATTTCATCCATCAGCACCCCCAAGTCCTTATCCTCTTGTGTACTCCTAATCCCTTGATCCCCCAGCCTGTATTGATACCAGGGCTTGCCCTGACCCACATGCAGGACCTTGCACTGTGCCTTGTTAAACCTCACGAGGTTCACATGAGCCGACTTCAAGCTTACCCAAGTCTCTCTGGATAGCTTCCCATCTCTCAGGCTTATCAACTGCACCACTCAGCATGGTGTCACCTGCAAACTTGCTAAGGGTGCATTCAATCTCAATATCTGTCATTGATGAAGGTATTAAAGAGTACAGACCCAATACAGAACTCTGAGGGACACCACTTTTCCCGGATGTCCATCCAAACACTGATCTACTGACCATCCCCTCAGAACGCGACCATCCAGTCAATTCTTCATCCACTGAACAGTTCACCCCTCAAGTCCATATCTCTCCAATTTAGAGAGAAAGATTTTGTGGAGGTCTGTGTCAAAGGTTCTACAGGAGTCCAGACAGCCAGCATTCATTGACCTTCTTTTGTCCACTGATGCAGTTAACTCCATCATAGAAGGCCACTAGGCTTGTTAGGCAGGACTTCACAGAACCACAGAATGGTTTGGGTCAGAAGGGACCTTAAGCATTATCCAGTTCCAACCCCCTGCCATGTGCAGGGACACCCTCCACTAAATCAGGCTGAACAAAGCCCCATCCAACCTGGCCTTCTCTTTGTGCACAGAGCAGGGAGGTGCACAGCGCATTTCTGTATTTTTCATTTGGTATCCCACTTTTGAAATTCTCTACAGCTATCTCTACATCACCTTTCAGAGATCCTTACCCTGCCTGTTGAAGTCCTGTACTCCTCATTGTCTTGTGGGTAGCTGTAAGAGTCCCAGCCACAGCATGAGTAGGGAGCCCATTATATTCAACAAAGCAAGGACCACAATCCATGCTGAAACAAGGGGGCTTACAAAATTACAAAATGAAAATATAAGCCTTTAGAAATCAATTTTAAGTAATGTTAAGTGTGATGGCTTTGTAACAGTAGTAATGGAAAATTACTGAGATGCAACTAGAGAACATGCTGAGAATCCTTGTACAAGATAAACTGCTGTAGTTGACATAGTTTAGGCCTTTATGACCTTAGT
>JASSUY010007558.1:0-29863 GCA_032466535.1 Forpus xanthops
CTGTGCAGGTGGTGAGGCACTGGAATGGGTTGCCCAGGGAAGTTGTGAATGCTCCATCGCTGGCAGTGTTCAAGGCCCGGTTGGACGTAGCCTTGGGTGGCATGGTTTAGTGGGAGGCATCCCTGCCCCTGGCCTCAAACCACGACAATGATCTTAAGGTCCTTTCCAACCCTAACTATCCTATGATTCTATGATTTGTTCATTAATATATAAGATATAGTATTTATTATAGGATTACAAAATGTCTGAGTAATGCCCTTAGTCTAACATCAAGAAACAGTCTTCTCCACATGATTTTTCTCCCCAGGGTCTATTCGAAGCAAGGAGAACAGGAGCAAACTCCGTGCTGAAGGTTCTGTGTTTGAGCTTATCAAGTCCAACCTGTGGTGACAGATGGAAAAACCCTTTTCCAAATTTGTTCAGTGCTTACTGTACAGATACTGTACATTATGTGCTCAAAGAGGCTCCGAGAGAGGAGCTGGGAGATGGATGCGGTTTGCCTTGCTCAGAGTGGTGCCCTCTGCATGAGACAGAATGAGGCAGAAGGAGAAGCGTGCAGCTCTTGCTGGGAGCAGCTGGGCTGACCTTGCAGGGGATCACACAGACACTGTGTGATGCAAGAAATTGCTGAAGTGAGTTATTACAGACTGGCTTGAAGGAGAGACTAAAAGAGAGGAGCTCTCTTGCAAAGGTAGAGGGGGAAGGTTTTTTTAGACTCCTTCCTCCAGTTTTTGTGTTTATCTGTCATATCCCATGAAAATGAGTTCTGTCTTTTTTAGCAGTTATCGTGCTATAGCTTATGCTCTAATAAATAGATCCAAATCCCTTTTGAAGTTTTCAGTGCAACAATGCAGGCAATTCCCCTGCAGCATGAAGTGACTTCGGAGCCCACAGTTCTGCTGGATATGTCACGTTTCCTTCAGAGCTTCCTAATGCCTTGCTAATGTGAACTGGAGGTAGACAAAGCAGACAGTCTGTGTAATGAATAAGGCAAGGGTTTTGAGTAGGAGTTGCCCTTTTAATATTGCTCTTTGCTGTAAAAAAAGGGAAAGTCTTGGCCATATTGAGCAAGGGGATTGAGAGAAAGGTTAGACCTTCCCCAGTGAGTTGATAGCCACTGTATGATAGTGCCAATCATGGAGCACCTAACATGACCCTCACTTTGGGAAAAAATCAAGTCTAGTGGAAGATGTTTCCTTCAGCATGAGACTATTTGACTTTCTGAAAAGAAATTACTTATGTAAGATCAGAAATTTCATTCAAGATCCTATTTTTCTCCCCCAAATGAAAGTCAGCCTTTCATTAAAAACTGTTGGGAAATTTTGTTACTTATTTGTGAAGAGAATTAGGCGAATAGTTCCACTGTTGAGTGCTTCATGGTTTGAACACTTTTCTTAGTTTAGTCCTTCCGAATGAACATATTTCTATGAGTTTATTTCTAAATGAACCAAGAAATTGCAAATACTTCTCTTATCTAAACGCTGTTTATATAAATCACAGAATCATAGAATAGTCTCATACTCGGATGTTTGTTATATATAAGCTCATATATCAACCTTGCACAGATAATTATGTTTTGCACTTTGTTACACTCATCTTGATCAAACGGATTTGTTGTCTTGATTTTTGAACTTGGCAAAGTAAGTTTGTTCATGTCAGACTTTCATATATAACAGGGCATTCAAAATATAGAAAAATAATCAAAGCATCAGAGTTTGAAAAGCATGAGTAGATTTTAAATGATGCTCAATAGTTTAAAACTGTTTATTTTCTCCAGAGGTGCTTGAATTATCACTTGTTAGGTTTGGAAGCTTGTTTTTGCTGCTGAACTGGTAATTAAAATAAGTATAGGAAAATTCAGCTGCTGTGTTACATAGTTAACAGTTGAGCTTAGTTCTACCTAAGCAGAGCTAAGTATATTAATTATGATTGACTTCAGCCTGTCTTGTCCTGCCCTAGTATTTGTATGCCTAGAGGGAGGACTTACAGCAGAATTTCACTATTGATTCAGAAATCTTGGCCTTTTAGCCCGGGTAAGTCAGAACAAAAAATCATTCCAATTTAGGCTCCTTGTTTAAGTACTTTTGCAGCAGGATTACTGTTTGTAGATCCATAGTTCCAAAGGTCAGGCTGCTTTTCTACAATACCAGATTGCATTAAAAGAATAAAAAAAAAACCCAAAACAAAACAGAAAAAAAATGTTTTCTCTCTCTTAAGTCTTTCAGATAGCTCCAGTCCAAGGCAGGCAATTAATGTCTGTGTTCAGTGCAAGCTGAGAGGTTGATTGGCTCCATAACATAATGCCATGGTGTTTCTAACTGCTGATTCTAATGTTAATTTTTGGGTTTCAAACTGGAAAATTATATGTGTGTGTGCATGTGTGAATAATTATCAAAGAAAAAAGAAAAACCCCAAACTCACTAAACCCACAGCAAAACAATTCAGGAAACATCATATTTTATTTTCTTTGAATGTTGCTATTATCCGTTTTCTGCAGAGGAGGAATGTGGGGTTATTACTGTGGTTATTCTGCAGTAGCTCAAGGAGTGAATAGAACTGAGATTTCCTCCGTTAAGATTTCAATCAGGACTTGATGACTCAGTTAACAATAATAATATATTCTCCATAATCTGCTGTCCTTCATACTGTTACAGTGTCATACACAAGGAGACTGGATACACCCTGTGGGTTAAATGTGGGGAAAAATGTGTTTTTTTAACAGCTGCAGACCTCTTCTGTGATGTTTTGTTGTTTCTCCTACTCTCAATTTGTGGTAATGTCATCTCTGTCAATGGCATAATTGTCAGTGAGACTCAGAAGATAGCAGCAAAGGAGCCTAATTTTCCCTAACTGGCAACTCCCCTAACATTAAGACAGGCTTCCCCTTTTTCCTCTGTTCTTATCCTTGTGATACAAATCCCAGAAGTTTGCCCCTGCTCATCTTGAACCTTAAAGAAATTCAGGTAAAAGGCAAATGCATACGGCTGGTTCCTGGATGACAAGAAGCTATTAGTAAGCCAAAGACCAATTTGCAAAGCACTCCAGTGAAATTCCCCTGAAGAAGAGGTGCTCCAAACTTTTCTCAAAGGGAGACTAAGCCCTCTTTAGTTCTACAGTGAATGAAGCAGGGGTCCTGATGGTGTTATATGTTATTTTATAATTAAAGACTGAAAGGCAGAATGCATGTGCAAAAAGGGTATCTTTAACTTACTGCTGAGCTCTCGATGCTGAAAAACTAAGTGTTATCTTAACAAGCTCTGATCGTGAGACTATTTATTACTGTTTGATTTTGCTGGGACATTACAGCTAAATAATAATCTTTCCAGTTTTGTTTTCATGATATCTGTGTATTGCAAAGCTCAGATGTCCTGGTGTTGGTAAAGAAAACACAAGCTGTGCATTGAATAAAAATAAAGTGGCATTTGGAAATTAAGTTTCAGCGATAATATTGAGAAACACTTTACAGAACCAGTGCCTTTGTCTAGCTTTTATTATTGTTATTACTATTATTAAAATCCTTTTCAGAGGCTTTATACTGAATTGACTTACAGAAGGGAAATCAGAGCATTTACATTCATTTTGTGGCATGGCGTGACGGTTTGTGAAGGCATGCTTTCTCTGTATTTGTGGAATGATTACTGGGTATATATTGGTATTTGAGTGAGTTTGAGGACAAATACTATGCCCTGCTGAGCAACTGCAGTTACTTCACAGGGACTACTTTTTACATGCAAAACAGCACCAGCATTTTGTTGTTACCATGGATTGGGTACAACTGATATTGCTGCTAGGTCTCAAGATTGATTTTGTTTCCTTTCTAGATTGCTCTTATGTGTTTGGCTATCTTTGTCTCCTGTTATGTTGCCCTTATAAAATTTAATTTGCCTGACAATCTTGGTGAATTTGGTGTATTCACATTTCTATACCAACAGTGAGTTTAGAATTGGGTAATAATTATTTACATTTTCTTTTTATCGGGATTTATCAGTTCCTATTTTTTTATTCAGAAGTCATGTAAATAGGCAGGTTTTGGCGGTGTTTTTTTACCATTTTTCTCCATGTAAGTCTGCTGAAAACTGTGGAGGGCTCAAGAACTGTGCTTTGTGGATCCTTTTATGCTTATACTGGATGTAGTGCTTACTCTTTAAAGACAGTGGATTGCTTTTAATAGTCCAGAGCCTTTTATTCTGGTTTTGTTTGTCTTGCAATACTTCCATGGGAATAATGCTAATTTCCTAGCTTGATCTCAGTAGTGCCTGAAGCCTTGAAGCAAACTACTTCAAGACAGAAAGGTAAATTAAAAATGTGATGAGATACAAAATGGCACTTGCCAAAGTAGCCTGCTGCCTTTTTTTTTGGTGACATTTTTAAACAAAAGAAATTCTGTGAAGCATTCCGTACTGGCACTTATCAGATATTTTTATTCTAATGCTGCATGAACAAGATTGGAAAGAGTCTCCTTGGTCTTCCAAGTTGAGCCCAAAGATCACATGCAACAAAAGGTCATTTTTTTCCAGCCTTTTCGAGCAGCTTCTTGAAGTTAATGAGAATCTTTTATCCCCACCTCTTGCAGTCGAGGAGAGGTTTTGCATCTCACTGTTTGAGAACTGTCTTCTCATTTCCATCTGAAATTTATCTGCAGATAATGGATACTCATATATTCCTGCATCAACACTACCCTTCAATTTCAATAGCTCTTTTCCCTCTTTGCTCTTAACCCCTGAGATATTTACAACAGCAATCTAATCCCTTTTAACTGCTGTTTTGTTGGACTGACTTCTAAATGGTTCAGAGGCGTAATACAAACTACAGTGTATTATCAAGTAGTATCCCTCCAGAATTACTTTGTGGTCAAACCTCACTAACTACTTGCCTGAAAGGACTCGTTGCAAACTGTGAAAACATACTGATAAAACATGCTGATGATAAAACCTCCTCATGTAGGAGGTTTTGTAGATGCAAAAGTGAATTCAAATATGTCACAGAAGGAGTGATTTTTATTTTTTGTTTTAATTGGGAAAATTATAAGGGTATTAAGGTGATGGTTTAAACTTAAAAGCATGACAGAGATATGATTAAGTTATGTTACTCCTGCTTCTGAAAGATTGATTCAAGCCGGAATTACGTACAAAGAAGGATTGCTAGGAGAGTAGAGCAATTCCCGATCTTGGTTTGGGATTGTTTTGTCTCTCCAGAAAATTATGACAAATAGTCTTTCAATTGCAGAGTCAAAAAAATGTTTTCTTTGGGTGAAAACTTGTTCTTCAGGATATGGTTGCATTGCTCAAAGCTGGGTTGGACTTTTAATAGAAAGTATTTTTTCTGCTCTTCCCTATGAAGCCAGTGATTTTTATGAAAACAGGGGAGTGCATCTATTTTTAATACCTCTTTCTTCCCATCTTGAAGACTTTGGAGTTTTTTAGCAGGAGATGCTGTGGTTGGATACCTCTTGTACTGGGAGAACAAGCCAGACATCAGTGATGACATCTGACATATGTTACTGCACCATGTAGGTCACTTATGGCTTAATGTGGAAGATGACAAAAGATAATTAATTTTGATTTCATGCTTGTGATTCCTTAAGGAAGACTTTAATGGCGTGTGTGGAATATCAAGAGATATGTGCTGAATCACTGCCTTAGAGCAATAGCTCTGTCTTTTGGCAGCAGTGATTACACCTTCAAATTCAATCCCTCTAGCAAGGGAGATGGCTTTTTTTGTGGTATTTCAATGCACCTTCTCTTGTAGCTATTATGTGAAGTAAAGATGTATTTCCTTAGTAATTGCGAGAAATATGCTCCTCTTCTAGCAACCAGGAGCTGGTTTTTAGCGCACAAAGTGCTTTGCTTTGCACACAGCCATAAAATCAAGGTCTTTCTATTTGCAAGGGTAGAATAATTTATATCACTCTAAGTTACTTAATTGCTTTGTTTTTATGTTTAATTCCTAGGGTCTCCATGTCTACACATTCTATGGTCACCTGCATTCCTGTAATCATGCTACGTTCAACCTGAAGGTAAGTTTTGAGTATGAATTTTGTGGGTTTTTTTGCTCTTTCTTTTTTTAATCATCATGTTCCCTGCTCCAGTAAATATTGTTGTGCTCTGTGGTGAAGTAGATACCTCTGCAGCTGAATTCAGTAATAGTAATGACATCTAAAGCAGTTCAGTGGGACTCACCTGCCAGCCAGAGGAGAGTTCTAGAGACTGCTATAATGAAGCTGCCTCATCCTTGTGCTTGCCTCTATTCTCTTTTGATCAGTGCACAATCTATAAGCCATTCTCCTTTGCCGTGATCATTTAGTGACTTAGGAAATTTGCTGGTAGGTTTTTGTTTGGTTTTCTTTTTTTTAGTTGATTGGTTTTTGTTGGTGGTTTTTTTTTTTCCTGGATTATTAATTTTATAGCTGTTGTCTAGAAAGAATCATTTTGCTTGAAATTGGTGACAAGCTGTGATCTGAATGGAAGGGAAGTCATTTTTGCAAAATGTTTCTTTGAGATGACATGAAATACTCTGAAATGATCGAGACATTTGTAATGTGATGTGTGGGGGCCTACAAGAATATCAGATGGGGATTCTGGTAGCTATAGGTTAGATCTTAGGAAGTTCTTCCCTGTGAGGGTAGTGAGGCACTGGCACAAGTTTCCCAGAGAAGCTGTGGCTGCCCCATCCCTGGCAGTGTTCAAGGCCAGATAGGTGCTTTCCAACACAAATAATCTATAATTCTATGTATGGTTCCCCTAGCTGTCCTGGCCACACTGCTCTTTAAACTGGTGTGGAAGTGGAGAGGCATGTCCTGGCTTCTGCTACCACTTGCACTCTTTTATCTTTGGGGCCATCTTTCCTTAAAAATATCTCAATGGCATTCCTGCTCCTGTGCTCCTACTGCCATTTTAGTTACAAGCAGAGCAAGGTACCACTCAAGGAGACTCTGAATATACTCATATTGATCAGCATCAGCTACTTGTTTAGCAACTTCCACTTTTTTATTGTTTATAGGCCAAACCCTAGGGACTGACATAGCAGGTGTGAGATAAACTTATGTCAAGGAGAATATGAATTCCTAAAGAATCTGAAGTCTTTCTTGGCCACATGCATGTATCTGTATATTTGACAGGCACAACCTGCCTCTCAGTACTTTGAAGCACCGTGGTGTAGAGCAAGGAATGTTTAAGAGTGGCAAGAATTGTGGAGGAAATACTATAGCAATACTATAGCACTGTCTTTAACATGAATATTTACAAAGAGCCTCATGCTGTAATGTGACCTATAGTGATTAACAGGAAGCTGAAACACAGTGTGCTGATAATCTCCCAGAGAAGCATGTTTTGATAAGAATATTATAGTTGGCATTAAACTGCAGACTAAAATCACTGGTTGACATTCTCAATGATTGAATTAGTAAGAATGGAAACCTCTAGTTCAGCATTGATTAAACTGAGTGAGGAATATAATTTCAGAAGCTGTAATTGCAGTTATATAAATTAACCCTGCATATACTGGAAAAGTACTGAAAAGACTAAATAGTTGATCCTGAGTTGTGCCAGCTAGAGTTGCCACATTGGCTATCTGCCAAAGCAAGTGCTATTTTTCAACCAGAAAACTGTTTTGTTACCCTCTAGTGCTTGCCTTCTAAGAAATAAAAACATTCCACCCTAAGCAAGCTGATTAAGGTGTTTGAAGTGACAATACATTTTGTTAAAGGATATATATTTGATGAGGAAAGAAGGGTTTATGGAAACTGATTAGTGTTTTCAACCATACTTTCATAGGAAAGATTTTGGATATTGACTATGGACAGTTTGGACAAAGATGCAAGATCACTTCCAGAGTGGCCAAAAGAAAGTCTAATGGCTAGGCCTGGCCAAAGCAGCTTTGCAGCCAGGCAAAGATTTGTTGGAAAAATATGATTTCTTAAGTGTGAAGTGGCAAAACTGAAGGCAGATTGCTGACAGAATCATGAGTATTCGTTTATTTAATATATCTTAATGGCACAGGTCTGCAGATGCTTTGTCAGAAGTTTTATCTACGAGTCAGACTGTGTGGGTGCTAGTAATGGTGAAAGATCCCAAGAGAGTCTCTCTTTTTTCTACTTAGGATATAGGTCAGTTGAAGTGGGCTCCTAAGCTCCACTTCAGTGGGCTTGTGATAGTCATGTCTCAGCCTGCTTGGTGCCCAAAGGAGTTTTTAAAGAAGGTGAAATTCTAATTACACAAAGTACTGTAGAGAAAATACAAAAACAAAGAAAAAAGGTTCCACTTATATCAGAGAGCTGCCCAGGCAGTGCATCCAGATATTAAGGGATATTTTAGGGGAAGAATATTGGATGAGGAAGAAGGAAACAAAGAATAATGCATTTATACAAATTGAATAAGCCCTCATTAAACTCTGTGAAACTGGTTATTTACTATCCATGCTTCTGAAACTGTAGTTAATAGATTTTTGTGAAGAGGGCAACATTTACAGCCAGAACTCTTAACAATGCTCAGTTCCATAATTAACCATTTCTCTATGGAACATAACTGCCCATTTGGCACCTGAAACATGGCCATTTGTTGGAGGATGCCGTGCTGGGACACGAGCTCTGGAGAGCCTGGTGGCTAGTGACATTGCCCTGATAGTTCTGATTGTCTTCTGTAGTTGTGGTTATATCAGGACATAAAAGATAACACTTTCAGCAGTGTATAGATCATGTGGTTTTCCAAGTTGGTGCTTTGCCTGTGGAAAGTTTGAGAACATTTCAGCAAAATCCATACAGCTGCTTTTGAATTGAAAATGTACCTAAGTGCATTTTGCCTCCTAAAAGTTAATGATACTGCCCTTTTTACTCCCATGCCCCATAACACAACTACGTTTGCAGAGACAAATATTTCAGATGTTTCTTTTCCATTGAGGGCTAAGCCTTTGAGTTGAAATGTGTGTGTTTATGAGGATGGATTTTTAGAGGCCATTTTGTGTGCTCCAGTTCTCTCCAAATTCTCTGAGGGCAGTAAAAGATATATGTGCACTCACCTTACCTGGGGAAAGCAACGATACCAAATCTAGGGAGAACCGAGACTGCACCTAAGAGGCAGTTTCCCCAGTTCTTGAATGTTACTGAGATTTGGGGTGACCCTGTTTAATTGGTGGATTGCAGAAATGTAGGCTCGTGGTTGGCAAAAGTTGGTAGAGGGAGCCCCAATGCTATCAAACTGCCTATATCTGGACATCAAGGCAGGGATGTCCAAGTCATCATTCTGGGGATGATTCTGTGCATTTGGAATAATTCATGCAGACATGAAAAATCAAGCTACTATAACATTTTTACATCAGTACATGGTTTTGATCAATAACTAGGAGAAAACAAAGCCATAGCATGCAGTACGATTCATACATGGAATGGTGATCTGTTCTTGAATGTTGGTATGTAATAAAAAAATCTAAGTATGGCCTAATTAGCATTTGAAGTAAGGTTTGTACATACTTTGCACGGCATTTTATCAGCTTGGCAAATCACCTATGCTAATGAAGTATAAAGACTGTAGCTGCTTAGTTGAATCATTATGAATTTAAATTACAACAAAATTTCCTCCCTTATGTGTGTATGTATATATGTGTCTGTGTTCAAATAAGGGTATGATTCTCTTTCGCCTTTGTCTGTATCTGCAGTGCTGTGTTTGCATGATATCTGCAGGTTAAGAAATCATTACAGAAGTTACCAAGTTTCCCAACAAGAAAAAAGTAGTTTGGGAATTAGAGTTTATATTAGGAAAACCGTAAAGGATATAAAAAAACATGCTTGATAGAGCAACTGCCCTGTTTTACCTTCCCAAGCCAAAACACAAACAACATTTTGGTCATTCTTGCATTGATTCACTGAAGGACAAATAATGTCAGACAGTTTTTAAACAAAAACACAATTTCAATTTTGTTTACCTCTTCAGCAGTCCAGTTGGATGTCAGCTACCATTTAGCTGGGCCAATAATATTGATATTTTATGTCAGTTCTTATTCATTTCTGTGCCCAAAATGATGCAGAAGTCAGATCTTTCAGATGTTCCTATGGATGGCAAAAAAAAAAGCCACGGACATCTGACTGCATCTAACAGACACAAACAAGAAAAGGACAGAATACAAAATCAAAAACCTACCTGCTCTTATTGTTATTTATGTATTCCAAGTGTTCACCTTTTTGCATAAACTCAAAGCTTGCAGAGGTTACCTAGTAATATCAAACGTGTTCAATTATACATGCAAAAGGGCTAATATGTTCTTCCTCTAGTTTATTTCTGTCTCCGTGCATAAGAAATATAATTACAGAACTGAATTGCATTCTAAGTACAGATTTTAGTATCATTAGTTAACTATTTTCAAGCTATCAGATGTTGTTAGAAGTAACAAAATAAATCTGTTCTGTCTCTGTGTCATGGTAAAGAACAAAATCTGCATCACAATGCCCTTATTTCACTTGTTGGCAAAAAGCTCTTTCTAGTAATAGTAAAACTCTCAGAAAACTGCATTAGAAGCCACTTCCACATCCAGTCTCTGAAATTTTCATGTTATTCCCTATTTTTGGAAGTAATTTTTCTGGAACGCTCTCTTCCCTTGGCCAAGCACACTGTTTAATCACTTCCCACCATCTCTGCTGCTATTGTTATTCACAGGCTCCTACAGTTAGCATGAATGTGCTTGTTTTACACATTGTGTGTAGACCAGATAAGTTGTTCTGAAACCACTCTGGAAATGTTGGGTAGATCTATCTTAATTTTGATCAGCATAAATATTCTTGCTATCTGCCTCTGACATCAGAGTTCTAATACAGAAGGCTGGATAAAAAGGTAACAATATGTCTAGCAGGTATCCTAGAAGTAAAAAAAAATCCTCCAGCTCTTTCTGTGAGGAAGCTCTAGTATGTACGGATTTGTCTGACTATGTTCAAAAGGCCAAGGAGATATGTGATGCACTGCTTTGAGTGGGCGTGGCTCTCCCAAGGTGGTGTATCCCTGCGTCCTTAAGAGACAGGTTCTTATTGGCAAAGGGTGGGGTTGAAAAACAAAATCCAAGCCTGATTTTTAAATGTCAGACACAGTTTGTGTGATACAGTTTCTCATACTATTTCTAGTTTCTGATCAGAGATCATTTGCAAAGAGGAACTTAGTAATACGTTTTGACTCAACAAGTCAATGACAGAGAAAAATCCTTTTTTCTTGGCCTTATAGTAGATGATGGTGACTGAAAAACCTTCAGTGTCAGTTTTTAATGCACCAGCTGCTGCTAGAGCTTACTTCTGCACTTCTAAATTGGGCAAAATGCAGTTCTTCTGCTGTCATTCACCCAAACCGGCACAGAGAAGTATAGATTTGAGAAGACCTTCTTTTGTTCTTCTTCCTGGTGATAGGTTCTAGAAAAGCAATTCAAACCAATCAAGAAATGGAAAAACATCTTACTGTAACAGTTTCAGGGGGGACCTTATCGCTCTCTACAGACACCTGAAAGGAAGATGGAGCCAGGAGGTGGCTGGTCTCTGCTCCCAAGTAACAAGTTATAGAACAAGAGGAAAATGCCAGGGGAGGTTTAGGTTGGATATAAGGAAAAATTTCTTCCCCATAAAAGGAAGGTGGTCAGGCACTGGAACAGGCTCCCCAGGGCAATGCTGAAGTCACTATCCCTAGAAGTGTTAAAAACCCATGTAGATGAGGTCCTCAGTGATGTGGTTTAGTGGTGGCCTTGGCAGTGCTGGGGGGGTGGTTGGGCTTAATGACCTTAAAGGTCTTTTCCAACCTAGTTTATTCTGTGATTGACCACTGCTGAAAAAGCTGCTGCCTCACATTCTCTTTTCTTTCTTTGCCATGGAAAAGAAGAAATACAGTTTTTCCCAATGTTGATATTTGCAGAGACATCACTTTCAGCTTTCTCATCACCAGGTATTACAAGATGGGTATCTGCCTGTCACAAGTATTATCTTAAGGCCCTGTGTTCTGTAAGAGACATTGCTGGTCATTTTTTTTCAGTCCCCTCTTTGTGGTGTGTGTTTTTTGTTGGATCCTTGTAGCTCTACATGGTCTTAGGGCTGTGAGTGGAAGGCATACCTCAGGTTAATGCAGTAGCTACTAGCACATGGATTCTATAGAAGTGAGATAGCAGAGGGACAGCTGCTCTTCCTGGGGGCAAACTGCATGTACCGTGATGGCTGAAAACCTCTGGTCATGGTCACTGAGACTTCTGTGCTCCAGAAGTGGACTACATGGAGATGTTGCAGGTGAAGAACATGGGTTAGGAGCAAGGCAGGTGTCTATCATCATACTATCTCATTTGTTTTGAACCAGCAGTAAATGAAATATTTAACTTTTCTAATTGAAGCTTTTAATCAGTTTTTGCTCTTGTTTAAATATTTGCATGTGACAGAGCTTTGTCTCAATTCTTCATGTTACAAGTTTGGGGTAATGAATGGACATCTGGATTTTAGACATTTCTGTAAAGCCCAAGAGGAGAAAATGTGGCATCATTTTTAACTAGCTTCAACATAATTTGCTTTTGGGTAACTTTAAAAACCTGTATGTTTTATGTCAGATTGGCCCTTAGAAAAATCCTCAGCTGAAACCGAGAATAACCTGACCATGCAGCATTTGCTTGTATGTTTTCAGACGTTGTATTTACAATTACAAACATATTAAGTCCACTTGCTCAGAAATATAAGAAAAAGAGATTGTCTTCTTTAATGAGATTTCGTTTGCTGCATTCTGTGTTCTGCAGTGAATGTGACCCTCTGCATAGACACTACACGAAGCAGGCACTGTTTAGTATGCAAAACTGCAAGCACTGTGCAAAACTTTGCCCTTCTTTCTTGGAGGAGAAGAATTAATTTGTGCATCCTAAGGAATAAGGGTTTTTTCCAAATGCCTCTCTTGGCCTGACTTCTGTGTGGCACATGGACACAATGAGTCCAGGCCCCAGCGTAATTCCTTTTTTTAACAGCTGTATTTAAAACACATCCTTTTGCAAACCAATCAAAATCAGAATGCAAAGATCCTTCTAGGATCTTTTAAATTCTATTTCCCACCTGCAGAACAGTCAAACCTGTCTCTCTAAGTGATATTTCCCAGGAAATTATGTTTTAAAAGACATTGGAAAGCAGCTCACCATCCCTAGCCTGTAACTCTCTTATGTGACAGTCATTTTCTCAATAAATTGAGACTTTATCCGCACTGCTGCTGTTAGCACTGACGTGAATGGGAATCACTGCAGGTGCTCAGCTCTGAGTTGTGAGGCCAGGGAGCCAGACATGGCTGTTCACAATGAATTTGCTTCCTCCAGCTCACCCAGCACTCCCAGTTTGCTGTGTTCAGATGTAGAGGGGGGTCTCACATTCCCTTATCTGGGTTACCTGTTCACATATGGTATGGTTTTGCATCAGCTGCAAGCAGGTGGGTAGCAGCTCTTCCAGCAAAAAGCCTGTTTGTAGGAAGCTGGCTTTTCAAAAGGGCTTAAACTGAATTGGGGTTAGAGAAGTTTAGACCAGTGATTTCCATTTAGGATTCTATTTCTATTCAGTACGAGGATTCTTTGAACTGTTTACCACTTAATAAATCATGGCCAAAAGGAAGGAGGGTGCTTGAAACAGTGCTGTATACATGGTTGTACAGTATGTGGGTTCATATAATACAAACTTCAGTTTAACATCAATTTATGCAACAGTGAAAGTAGGGCTGGATTTGAAAATGCCTCCCTGTTATGAAAATAAACTTAATCTGTAGGTGAATAAATATCAGTGTTAGGAGGTACTTGAATATCAGATTTATTTAATCCGAAAATAATTGAGAATGCACAGCTGAAGTCCATCAGGGATAGGAATGACGATTATTCCATTTTGATGTTGTATTGGGTTTGTGTGGCAAGGTTTTGGGGGCAGACAGGTTACAGGGGTGGCTTCTGTGAGGAGCTGCTGGAAGCTCCCCCATGTCCGATAGAGCCAATGCATCTGGATCCAAGACAGTCCCGCTGCTGGCCAGGGCTGAGCCCAGCAGCAACAGTGGTAGCACCTCTGGGATAATGTATTTAAGAAAGAGAAGAAGTTATGGGGCAGGAGCAATTGCAGCCAGAGAGAGGAGTGAGAATGTGAGAAACAGCTCTGCAGACCCTGAGGTCAGTGCAGGAGGAGGGAGGAGCTGCTCTGGGTGCAGGAGCAGAAATCCCCTGCAGCCTGAGGTGCAGATGATGGTGAGGGCAGGCTGTGCCCCACAGCCCATGGAGCCCACGGTGGAGCAGGTATCCACCCATAGCCCATGGAGGACCACACACCGGAGCAGGGGGATGCCTGAAGGATGCTGTGGCCCCATGGGCAGCCCATGCTGGAGCAGGCTCCTGGCAGGACCTGTGGCCCCATGGACAAAGGAGCCTGTGCAGGAGCAGGTTTGCTGGCAGGAGCTGCGACCCCACAGGGGACCCACACTGGATCAGTCTGTTCCCAAAGGACTGCACCGTATGAAATGTACTCAGCTGGAGCAGGTCATGAACAACTGTAGCCTGCAGGAAGGACTCATGGTGCCGAAGTTCATGGAGGACTGTCTCCTGTGGAAAATAATGGCATGGTATTTGTTGAACTGAGCATTCTTTTGCCTGAAATACTATGAAGCTAGGAGAAACATTCATACACTTACCAGAGTTCATAATTGGGCAAGCCTCCATGAATGCATTTTATATGTTGTTGATATTTCTTCTTTATGCATTTAATTTCCCTTTAAAAATGCCCAAAGACAAGATAAAGAGCCAAATATTAAGTTGAACTTTTTCATTTTGCATGTTTGTTTGTTAGTTCCTGGTTAAAAAAGCACATGGAGTTTACTGACACTTACTTCTTTTCAGTTATTTAAATGTTCTTCATTTTTAAATGGACTGTTTCCCATTTCAGCAATAGACCTATTGCCACTATACTAATTTAGGAATTTATGAAAGTATGTGTTATGTCTATAATTTAGCATTACTGCAGTGGGTACTACCCAGATTTTAAAAATGTACTTATTTAGACTCTGAGGAACTGAATGACAATGAAATCTCTGTACATGAACATGGTGTACCCTAGGAATTTGTTATGCTTATTGCTCTCAGGAGTGTCTAATCAGGTAATGATGGCACCTGACTTCACCATAGTTGTGGTGGCTCTAGGAAGATGGAGGAAAGCCAGAAATGGCAATTATCATTCATCTCCTCTCACTGCACAGCTCCCAGCAAAGGCTGTTCTTTGATGATTAGGAAGGAAAACCAAAATTGATTATTTTAAACCTCCCTGCAAAAGATGCTGCTTCCTTTGCAGTAGTGTTTCAAGTGCGGTGTCAACTACAGCTAGCAGTAACTGCAGGGAGTATCATGATGTTGCATTCCTTATGTAAATTTATGCAAAGGTTTTCTGCAAGCCTAGCAGGTGGTTTTCTCCTCAAGCACAACCAGGCACTTCCTGCTACTCCGTGTGGCAAAGGGAAGAGAGATTCCCTCTGTTTCCCACAGGAAGAGGAAAGCCTGCAGAGTGCATGTAATCAGACAAGAGACCCGTGAGACCTGGTTCTTTCTGAAAGGCAGCAGAACTGGAAATTTTTGATGCAACTAAATTCCACCATTTCCAGTGATTACTTTTAATGGAGCTCCTCCTCTGGTGGACACAAGGGGTGTTCTTTATGAGCCTCACTATGCTCTGAAAGGATAAAATTAATCACCTAGAAATAATATCATTTGAGACTACTCTTCATCTTGATCAAAATCATCAGTGAGAAAATGAGGATAAGTAAAATATATCTGTCTTGGTATCTTTATGTGATGGCACACATCACTTGTCCATTTATCAGCACAGACTTCTCATCCACATGCTTTTTCCACTTCTGGATACATTTTTTTCTCCTCCCCTTTTCTCCTCCCCTTTCTAGTAGCAGTAGACTTCTGGTCATTGTTCACTTTTAAAAGGCATTTCTATGCCTCTACTTTCTGTAGTAAATATCCCTTCTGCTTGAACCCCCTCCTGAGGGCTGTTTGGTTGTTCCCTTTCCTCTGTTTGGTTGTTTGCGCTAATAGGACTCACCCCTCAGCCAGCACTTATCCATGTGCCTCTCTCTCCTTTGTGTTTTCCACCAGGATTTGTTGTCTCCAGCTCCATGCTGCTGAGTACCTGTAGATGATCCTCATGTTACAGCTGAAGCTGGTCAGGTCCCAGCGTGTACCAGCAGTAATTGCTAAGTATTTAAACTTGAACCATGATGTAGAGTGGTTTATTTGAAGAACATTTTCGCAGCACTTCTGATGTGCTAACATTCTCTCACCTTCATTACAGTAAGTGATCAGTATGTCTGTGCTCTGCACTGCAGCATCACGTGAAAGGGGAAAACGTTGACACAGAATTCCCCTATTATGTTTGTAAAGAATGTTTTGACTTACCACATTCATTATGAACCTCAGCTGCTGGGGCTCCTGAAGGAAAAATTGGCAGCAAAAGAGTTGGAGCTTGGACTGGAATGATCCCTGCTTCCCTCAGGCATGAAACATCCGTTATCTTGAGGTGTCTCCTTTGGGCTCCTGGAGTAGGTACTGATACTGCCTTGTAAATGGCTTTAAGAGTGAGCTTGGAACAGATTCTTGTACTTTTGAAGCCATAATGGTTTTTAATAATATATACTGTATTGCCTGTTTGTTCAAATGCTCAGTGCACAAACAGCTGGCTTAGAGGAGGAGGATGCTTTTGCCACAGAGCATGCAAAGTCAATACGCTCTCAATACATGCACTTTGATCCATAATATCTAGGGGTTGCAGTAGATCAATCATCACAATAGGTATGGCAAAAATAACCAAATTCTTACAACAAGTTGTACCAGTTCTACACAGGGCAAAATTAGAAGTTGTTCATTGACAACTGCTAATAAAGTTGGAGGCTTCTTTTGCAGGAACCAACAGTGAAGTTCTGAGAGAAGTTCTGAGATTCTTCATCAATGTCTTGGATTCATCTCAGCCCCAGAAGAACTGGTGTCTCTCCAGTTCGTATTCACTCAAAGATGTAAAAAAAGTCACAGGGAGTGAGGCAAACCCAGTTGCTTTGTTCTGGGTGTTCAGTTGCTTTGAAACAGAAGTGGTCCTTTGTCACTTAGTTCATGATGCAGAAGTCAAAACTGAAAAAGGAAAAAGCTAGTAAGAAAGCATATGGGAAGGCACTGGTGCTGCCTCTCAGTAACCCTTAATCACCCCTTTTTGCCCACTCTTGATGAAAATAATTATTAAAAATAGACCACTACCCTTTCAAAGTTGTACTCAGTGTAGCTCTGTATTAGCCAGGGTAAGTAATTCCATGTCTTGCTAAGAAGATGCTATTTTAATTTGCAACTGGGATGATTTCAATATGATATTTCAAAAATGGGTGGTGACTGATTAATCATCAGTCTAATAATGGGCTACATCTGCATTTTTTCCTTCTATCTTTATCATATTTTACATAATTCATTTGGCTTAATTGGACATTAAAACCTTTTTCCTTGTAATGACTACAGCAAAGTCACTTGCCCCTGCCTGGATTCTTTTGAAATACTTTTGCCTTCACTCGCTGCTGCTCAGAAAGCCCGATTCCACCCCAAGAGATGGAGTGGCGCAGGGCTGCGACTCTGCCATACATGTGTGCCCCCCATAATTTTTTCTGAGTGTAGTTAGGTGTTGCATTACAACTAACCTGAGATAGTAACTCTCATCAGGTTTCTGATGTGCTTCATGCTGTAATGTGGGAGGGAGTGATTTCTTCTCTTAAAAATATTCACTTAAACACATATAAAATGGTGGTACAGTTAAGTAACTTAGGATGTGTCCCATAGGGAACATCATAGAAATGAAGATTATTCAAGCCTGTCTCAGTTTGAGGTAGCTAAAGCTGTTCCTTATGTGCCCGCTTTATCTACTGGGGCTTAATGGCAAGGCGTTTCAGCCACAGTGTCCACAAACCAAACTCCTTTTACTTCGTTCTGAAGCTGGTAACTAGACTGGTAAGACTGGTACTAAGCTCATCAGTGATTTGTTATGCCAGAGGTCAGACAGATTCCCCTTAGTAATGGAAGGGAAAGTAATTATAAGTTTCTTTCTGGTTAGCAAGGTGCCTAGAGCTTGAATCTGTTTCCAGTGGGGTTGATGAAAATCTTAGTCTGGTCATCACGAATCCTTTATACTTCACACTACTACATCTGTTTTGAGAACAGGATTTGCAAATCAGCAAGCTTGCCTGATTTAATAAGAACTTGTAGTAAGAATGAGTTGCCTGTTTGCTCACTATTTTGCCTTCTTGGAAATGTTTGCAAAAGGTCATGAAACAATTACTGGCCAGCCTTCAGAAGGAAACTTTCAAGAGCTTTCTAAACCCTCAGGAGGAGTTTATCACAGTCTAAATTAGAAAAAGCCACTTGTTGCAGTAAATATATGATAGATCTTTCGGCAATACATGCAGAGGAACATTCATAAGCAAGAGACTGAATTATTCAGATTTTTATCCTTTTTGCTGGTGTGGAACAACAATTTTCAGGAGATATTTGCCTAAAGTGTACCTGGTGATTAGTCTCATTGTTGTTCATTATTAATGTTCACAAGGAAAAAAATGTATACTTAAAAGATTTGAAAGAGGTAATCGATTTTTTCATTCTTCGTAATTATGTAAATATATATTATTATCTTGTTAATTACTGATGTTAGAAGTATTAGTGCTCCAGTGGTTTCCAAGTACCAATTGAGATTGGGATTATGATGTGTATAGAGCCAAACATTCCCATTTTAATGGGAGAGCTTCTGGAATATGAAGATTTCATTAAGTCAGTAGTGGAAGCAGAGTGGAGGGTGGAACTGTAAAAGCAGTTAAAGGACTTGCCAAGTCCTTTAAATGGAGACTTAAACAGAACCAGTTTTTCAATCCATACCAATTGAATCCTTGTAAAAGTTCTTTAATTACTTCTGCATGCATATGCAAAAAAAGTACCAACTTGATTATATAGAGAGCAAGTCTTCCCAGTTTTATGAATCGTTCCACATGCTCTTTGATTAGAGGAAGTAACAGAACTGAACTGCGGCTGTTGCAGCATAAAATGTAGTGTAAATGAAAATCATTGCAATGGGAGCCTGCTTTTGCATGTTTTCTCCTTAGATCTCATTGTCTCCTCCTTTTACATGTAGGAAAATCAGTCAAGCCCTGATGGTCCAGCTTGCTGTTCAGTAAAATATGTCATGAAAAAGACATCAGAGGAAAGATAAGACTTGTGTGGCAAGAAATAATAAGAAGAAAATGAAGAGCAGGGCAGAGGGCTCTTCCAGGAATAACTAAAATAGTAACTGTAAAAAGAATGAAAAAGCCAAAAGCTCATAGGAGTGTTCAAAGCGATTCCACTTTATAGATTTTAAAATGGCCTGTGGCCAGATGCAGATGAGTTCATTTAACATATGACTTATCCCTGTCTTTTTCTTTGAATGGCAGGTAGCTTCAAATTATCCTTAAGCTTGATTACATTCCTGGTTTATTTCTTCCTATTAAAAAGTTGTTACTCCATGTCTCCAGCTCACTTGATTTAGAACAGGCACATGATAGAGATGACATCAAAAGAAGTGGTGATACATAATAGCTGGCTAATCAACAAAGTCCTTTGGAGTGTTTCTAGCTAGCAGTTGCCTAGGTATCAGTAATAATTAATGCATTTAATAATATATCTATAGACTGAGTATGCTGAGGCTGGTAGAATACCTGTTTGCATGTGTTGGTGTGTTTCCATGAGAGCCCTGTTTTCTTATTTCTGTCTGCAGATGAAGTATGCTGCCTTTCCATAAGAATTTGGCAAAATATGCTATTGGGTGTTACATTTTATGCACAGCATGTTTATACCTGGAAGGTATGTATAAAAAGTCTGCAGACTATTGACAGCAAGAACTGGTTGATCTTGCTGCTAAGAAGATGGCAATCTCTTTAAGAGCTGGACCATCTTCTCTTGCTTGTTTCCACAGCATCTAGCACAGTGGGATGATGCTCCCAGATCATGTTTCCCCACCACTGCTTCTATTCAGGTAGCATCTGCAAGTGTTGGGGGTTTGGGGTGGGCTTAGCCTTTCTGATTTTGTGCACGAACCACCTTGTGAAACAGAGCTGAAGTAACAAGGCAGAGGGGTTCAGTGTGTCTGGTACATATTAACAGTTTCATCATGTAAATTCCTGGGAAGGGAAGATTTGTTTACCCCTTGTGATTCTTAGGGGTCTCTAGTAGGAAGGTGGAAAATATGGCAGAGAATGGGACAGCAATATTGAAGAGGATGGGGCATGTACCTTCTTTTATGGTAGCAAAATGAATTGAAGGAGGAACCTATAATAAAAGCAGATCAGGCTGTTTTCATCATAATTCTGCAACTAGTAACAATTCCTCAGTCAGAACCAGTGGGAAGGTCAAAGACAGCTCTACGGTTGTACTTTGCATCAGGGACTGTCTCTGACCAATGTTTGCTTATCTATTTCAGTGAAGCATTCTTGATGCTATTGTGATCTATTAACTGGACCTTGCTGTTACTTATGAGAGAAATGTCATCTTGAAAATCCATGAGCATGACTGTTGATGACATAAGGAGGAGTCACAGAGCACGCACTGGAGTGTCTTCTATAACTACACTGAGTGGGTGTCCTGGGTTCAGCAGCAGCAGTCATTTTTCTCCTTCTTAGTAGCTGGTGCAGCACTGTGTTTTTGACTTTCAGCCTGGAAACAGCGCTGATAACACTCATATTTTTGGTTACTGCTTGGTAATGTTTTGATCTGACCAAGGACTTTCTGAGACTCATGCTCTGCCAGGGGGAAGGGGAAGCTGGGAGGCAGCAGAGGCAGGACACCTGACCCAAACAGCACTTCATGTCCAGGATGTGCAAATGGTGGCAGAGACCCACAAGGGTGGGGGTGCACTGCTTGGCTGGACTGGGTATCGGTGATGAGCAGTTGTATTCTCTTTCCTTGTATTTCCCTTGTCATTATCATTACTGGTGGTAGCAGTAGTGATTTATGTTATACCTTAGTTACTAAACTGTTCTTATCTCAACCTGTGGGAGTTGCATTCTTTCAATTCTCCTCCCTATCCCTCCGGGACTGGGGGAAGAAAGAATGGGGAGTGAGTGAGTGAGCTGCTTGAGGGGCTTAAACCATGACAGTGGGTTATATGGAGCCTTATCCAGATGGACTGTTCATTGATCTAGTTCAAAATTGCTTAGTTACCAAAGCTGTAATTAAGGAGCATTTATTAAATGGAAGCATATCAGACACTTACAAAACAAGTTTGAAGAGAGGCATATTCTAAAACAAAATAAAACCACCACCACCACCCTCAAGTAAAAGGTATATTTTACTAAAATGTCTCTATGGATAGAAAAAAAATTGGGAGTAAAATGCAAGAATATTTCAAAGTCATTTTAGAAGTTACGAAATAGCAGGTAAGGGATGCTAGTGATTTCCTAAGTGGAATGTTGATAGCGATGTCCATAATCTTTGCAGAAGAAAGTGAAAAGAGACGGGATGGTGAGGTGTGGAGAGCTGGTCCAGAATCTGAGTGAGGAATGGAGGCATCTTTCTACATGCGCATACTCAGTTCTTCTGTTTACAGGTGTGATACGTAATGAGAGAAAGGAGAATGTTGCGTTTGATCTTGTGTCCCATCCTCCTCCTTTGTAGTTGCTGTTGTATGCCAGCTTCACCGAAACCTCTGCTTAGCTGAGATAAGCATCTTTAAGCTCTCTGAAGGTCAGGGCTTCCAAAATCGGTTATCTGTTTTGCAAGAGTAGCTTTATAAAAATCAGGGATGGGTACATTCATAGTTAATCCAGATTCTGTGCTGTCTGAAAAGGTTCGGAGGAGAGAGGGAAGAGCTTCAACTGTTTAGCCTGGAAAACATGGTCCAAGGGGGGGAATATGAATGATACTGTAAGTAGAATGCATCATGAACAAGGAAGAAGTGAGGGGTATTTCTGAAAAAGAAAAACCCTAAACCCTTGTATTTAACCTAAAGGATACAGTATGCATGTGAACAAGTACTTTTAAACTTCTGTTTTATGCTTATGGGCTGAAAAGTTTATAAATACAAGGAAAGGCAGGTTCTTGATCAGCAGCGTGAGCTGAATAGGGGATTTCCTACTAATCTGTGGTTCAGTACTTCTATTGTGGCACATGTAGGAAAGCACTGACTGTAAGAGTAGAGACTGGATTTGATGCCTTTCTGGTCTTATATCCAGGATGATGCTTTGGTTTTGTTTGGTTTTTTTTTTTCCCATTCAAAATTTGCTTTATTGAGGTGGAGTTTAAGCCATACAACAATTTGTACTGTAGCTATTGTATTTGGGTTTTTTTGTCATTTGTTTTCCAACCGGGATGCTTAACCTCGTTTGTATAGGCTAAACTTTATGAAAGGAGCCAAATGAAATTAAAAAGAATTAGGTGGGTACAGTTGGTGAGGCAGTTAAACAAATAGCCTCTCCTCAATGCTCAGCATCACAATGCTGAGGGGGGATGTAGTTATGGTTACTGAGCTTTTCTGCAAAGCAGCAGGTGCTGAGAGCTTACACATTGCTGGCTAAATTCTCCAAGCAATGATTACTTTGATTCTCAGTGTTACTCTGTATTACTCCCTGTAACAAGCTAGAATGGAGTTTTGACATCTCAGATCTCCTCCAAATGAACCTGAAGATTTCATTATATTTATACCATGATAGTTTTTCACAGGCCATTACTTTCTGCTTGAGAAGTCAATGGATATTTTCAGATCTTAATTCCTCTATTTGCTAGATAACTCCACATATTTTCATTCAAGTATTATTTATGTGAAAGGCACAAAAATTAGCTGAATATAAAAACGTCATGGATGCAGCATCTGACCCATGTTTTACCTGTTCCATACCATTGTGCTTCTCCTTCAAAACAATATATCTTAATCTAATCTTACACTCTTGCATAAATTGGAAAATATATTGAGTTTGATAACTCTGGGTGCAAACCAGCTGAGCTGGTTTGGGGACTTTAAATCTTTAGGAGGTTAAAATGAAAAGCAAATGTTTCTGCATGGGTTGCTAGGAGTTTCTTTCTGTTATGGTGGGGGGAATTGGCTAAACAAAGTAAAAGTTGGGCATTCTTTACCCTGCCTTGTTGGATTTTTCCATTTGTTTGTATGCTACATATTCAAAATACTTCTGCCACTGTTTTAGATGTTGAAGTTTTTTTCAATTAATATTGAAGAGGCCTGGGGGATATGCTCCTGCTGTCTTTCCTTGCATAGGTAGTCACTGCATGTTTCTGACTCACTGAAGTGAATGAGATTATCCTTAGCATGGCTGTTAATGAATGACAAAGGAGTGTCTGTTATTCTCTAATGTTTCACTTCATACTGAAAGTATAAGTAGACAAAGTAAAAATCAGGGCTAAAGGTCCATTCCTGTGTCTCGATGAGAAAATTATGTGTAATCACAAGCCGTGTTCTTAGGGGACACTGGTATCAGAATTCAAAATAGCCTCTTTTCTCTTTTTTCTTAAAGTTTCCCCTGAAGTGTTTTCTTTAAAAGTCATCTTTATTGTTGCTATTCAAGTCCCCATACTTGTTAAATGGCTGCGACTACCTCACCTACAATAACATACAGTTAGTACGCCTGGTATCAATGGGTATCCAGCTTTGTGTGATACCCTTTCGTCTTTGCAGAAGTACAGAAGTGATGCCTTTATTTTGTTTCCAACATTGACAGGGTGACTAGATTGCTTGCTGCGACTCCTCCGGTATGGTGAAGCTCTGGGACATTCAGAAGTCAGTCCCTGTTTTATCAGTAGACGCAGGCCCACATCCAGCCAACCAGACCATCTTTGATCACACTGGTAGGATTCTAACACAATTTTCTTATCCTCAGAAGTGGTCTATTTTGAAACCTCTCTGGTTCTGAAACCAGATAGTTTGTGTGAAACAGCATAGATGTATTCCTTTTCAAGAAGAGCTGCCAGATTAGGCCAATGGTCGATACCCTTGTTTTCTGTGGACTAGCTTGGCAAATTGGACTAATGATCCATATGAAATGAAAAATGTGCAGTAACAAAAAGTGCAATTGATTACAGAAGTACTTCATAATATGCAGAATTAATCACTGGATTTAAAAATTGTAGCCAGATTATTTGCATTCTAGTGATGTTTATTCTCTATTACTGTTTGTTCTTTTACTTGCAAATTCTGTAGTTGCATTTCAAAACCAATCTTCCCAAGTCCTCTTATAATTGCCTCAGAACTTCATTGTGTTGACAGGACTGCTTACGATGCATGAAGAATTGAATTAACCAGTTCTTTTTCATCATCAAGCCTGTTTTTCCATGTCAGCAATATTGTGAGTGAACACGCATTTTTATTTGAAGAGGAACTGCTATAAACCATATTTTTTTGGTTTAAAACAAATATTAATCTTCAATTCCAAAGCATGGACAAACATTCATGTTGCAGCACAGAGTTAGATCCTTGCTTAGGAAATTGTTCTTACTCAAAGGTAGTACAGTATGTTGTGATATAATACAGTAATATATAATGTAATATGTATAGGTATATTGAAAAATACATATATCTTTGCATTATATGTTATGTGGGTAAGATGTAATGCTTCAGTAGAATATGAGATCTAATTCAGGAATAATTATACAAAAATAATAGTATGATATTTTGTCATAATGACCCACATCCTGTGGAATGCATAATACCAATTAAATCACTTGGCATAAAACTTTGCCATCGAATTCTATATTACTTCTGTAGTGATTTCACAGATCTTTCTGCTGTGCCATTAAATAAGAAATTTTCTTTTCCAAGGGGAAAAAAATTGCATCGACACTGTCCATTTTTGACAAATTTAACCACTATTCTTTTTCTGTGTGTAACTTGGAATAAGAGCTCATTTTTTGTTCAGGAGGATTTGAAGAACTTTTGCATTTTTGTTTCTGGAGTGTAATGTTGGGTCATTTGCAAAGGAATCACATCCCTGAAAAATGCCGTAGCAATATTTCTAGCCAGATGGGAACTCTCCAGTAGAAAGGTTATCAGCTTCAGGTGATCTAAATGGGCAGATTTTTCCATCATTTGGATAAAATTCAAAATTTTCTCTGCAGGAATAACCACACAACAGAGTTATCAAATTGGGATGAATGATCAGAATTTAAGGTACCTTCCAACGCTAACCGTTCTGTCATTCTGTGAGGCATAATGCAGCAGGATGCAATGACACCTAACTAAAGATAGAAAAAGATCTAGCTAGAAGAGACTATTGCAATTCCTGTTGTTGATAGTGCCTACAAAACCTAATGAGGGATGGAGGGCACTATCCACTCACCAACTGAACAGGCAGTATCTATTCTGAGTTGATACCTTGTACAAATACAAGCGTACTAATATCTATTTGTTATAGACCAGTATTTAATTTACTTGATGAGTGGCTGGAAGGAATGGATTTTCTGCCCTGCATCCAAGAGGAATGATGTGGTATTTTTTAGCAATACTGTCCTTGCTTGGGTGCAGCTGCTTTGGGTACTGTTTGCAATGCAGTGTGGGACCCAGTCTGATGTGAATATTCCTGTGACCTTGGTTTGTGGATGTTCAGCTTTGTTTTTTTGGTTTTTTTTTTGGTTTTTTTTTGCTAAACCAGAGTGGTCTGAGTAATCCTAAAAGAGTCCTCGGTACATCAGTGAGACTGAATGATGTGCTTGCCTGCAACAGCAGAGAGCTAGATGGATAATCTAGCAGGTTCCTGCAGTGTTCGTCTAAACAGTAATTCATTAATTTAGTCAATCTAAACTATTCCTTCAGTCATTTGAGTGGAGTTAGCTAAACATAATAACCATGTTGAAATATGTCAAACAGCCAGAATATTCCAAATATAAATAAGGATGAGAGAATATATTCTATGTTTAACTAACAGCCTACTGGGCATAGGACATCTGTCTCATTTGGCACCTCTGTCTGTGGAGAAGCTTGGGTGAATTTTTCTGACCTTAGCAAAGTGTGGCTTAATTCCCAGCTGTATCCCTCAGGCTCTCACGGTGATGTTATACCACTTAGTGCAAAACTTGACGGCATTCATAGTCATAAACTGGAAAGAAATTGTTCATCATCTTGCAGGTAGACTTAATTACCAGATCAGAGAGCCGTGGTGGAGCAGTTCTTTTACTTCTGCCCCATAATTATTTAAGTTATAGCTGATAATGAAGGGGTTTATGAAAAGTTTGGCAGTATCAGCAAATAAGATTGAAGTCAGAGATAGTAAGGCCCCAGCTAATGGAAGATTTTTGTTTGGTTTTCATTTATATTGTTTTCAAGTAATTAGCATTGCAAATGAAATGTAGACAACCACATCTCACGTTTTGTTTTGAAGTGGCGCTGTTGGTATGATGTGCGCTGGATGGGAGTTGCTTATCAAAGATCTACTATCAAGAGTGAGTTTGTAAATTACTGGGATTCTCCTGAAGTCGTTACTGGGGCTGGTCCTTGCTAACTCAGGTGATCTCAATGCTATTTGTGGCATAAATGCTTGACTATGAAGCTTTATCAAAGCCTCACTCGGGTCCCAAATAAGTTAATGAAAAAAGTTGTGTATAAATCTTTAGCCAGACTCTGCCTTAGCTTTTCTTCAGCTCAGCTTGCAGGTGGACTTCTGATAAGGCTTACTTGTGAATGAGGAGAAATAATTACATGATTAATTAACATTGCACTTTATGTGTATTTTCTTCTTTCCCCCATTCTCTCTTGCTGTGAGAGCTGGGAATGGAGCTGGCCAGGACTCAGTCCACTGGGGCAGTGATCTTCGATATTATACTTTAATATCAAAAATACAAAGGAACATGTCCTTTGAATTCTGTGTGCTGTGTATGGCCTCAGAGATGGGACCAGCTGTCATCACTGCACAGGACAGACCCCAATGTATCTGATTTTTAAACTAAAAGTCACTTTTTTTTCATATGCAAGTTAACTAGCATTTCCGTATGCTTATATCCTTATGTAGTGTTCCCTTAAACACCCTCTTGTCAACACCTTTTGTGTTTCCACTTGCTGTTTAGAAAACAATACAACTGATCACAACACAGTGTTGCATATGCAAGAGAGAAGCTGTAGAGGACTCTAGTCTAGATGCTATGATGTGTTCATTTATTGTCATAATGAAACAAACCAAACAAGCCCCACTACAACAGGAAAGGTGCAAAATCAATAGCAGTTACAATAAGGCCAAGGGAAAGCAAACAATATTTGGAAAATACACTGCTATATTTTGAGATCTGGAGATACAACGAGGTGTTATCACTTAACCTACCTCCATCCAAGTCTTCATCTTCGCACTGAAGATGTGTGAAAGGTATGTGATTCTTTTCCCAGAGCATGAATAAATAGCCTTACAATGCCTGTGAACATCAGAAAGGGCAATATGTACCTGTTTTATTTAGAGAGAAAGTATCTTAAAAGAATGTAGAGGCTGTAAATTAATGTGAAAGTTGAGACATGCCAGGATCAATGTTACCTTATGATAGAAGTGGTTTATTTCAGGGGATAGGAGTTCTGGGGGTTCAAGAGACATGGCATTTTAGGAAGTGACTGTGGAACAAATGGTACCACTGTCAACCTAGTAGGGTCAGGGTAACTGCTCAGTGTTGCTATCTAAAAGCAACCTTTGTTTAATTACACATCGCATGACATTACATGGGACTGTTACTATTAAGAGGGCCATTAGTCCAATGGGTGACAATTGTTTGCTGTTGGATCTGGAGTCTGTTTTGGTGCTAAATAGTGATCTAAAGAATTAGTTTATATTATCCATCAATTATTGATGCAGAATTATTGATGGGATTTTCTGGGATGAGATTGCTGAAGCAATTTCAATATTTGCACTTGACATTATTTGGACTATTACTGATATATTAAAGCCATGGGAGGTTCACACAGGCCTCAGGAGGGATGGAGGCATGGAGGTTAAACCTTAGATTGTCAGAATTTCTCATGGTGTTGAGTATTGAGGTAAAGTTCCAGAATTACAGTTTTCAGATTCCGTATCTGGTAGCAATTTCTGTGCTTAGAACGGAACTGACAGAAATAGTCCTTGTAAACTGAGGGTGAAAATTCAGAAATATAAATTGTATTTTTAAATTCATATGTACCTAGTTGAGTATATATTCTATTTCTTAAAGAAAGCATAAATAATATTGATTTATTATATGTCAGTCTCATTTATTTAGAGGTGTGATCTTGCTTTGAGGTGCGCACTTATTTTTGTCTTTGATTTCCTCAGTTTTGGTTGGCATATTGGCTGCAAAGACAAACTGATATTGAGGTGCCGGATGCCTGTTTTTTCTCTTTTTTTTGTTCACGTTTTGGTTAATTGATATTGCTCAAGTGGCACTGAGCAGATAAAGCTTCCTCTTTGCAGGGCAGGGGAGGGATTTTTCCAGGATGGAAGGAGCTCTCTGTTGCTGGGAAGCTGTACAGTAGACTCTGCAGTTGGGGCTGGATGTAGGAAGAGCAGGGGCTACACCTGCACCTCTCCAATCTCAGGAGGAGCCTGTCTCCAGGAATCAACAGAACCAGAGAAGGGCAAGATCTTGACTCATTATCTTACCTTTTTTTGTGCAGTTTCTGAAGCTTGCTTTTTTTATGTATCTCCCTCTTTTTTACACTTAAACTTGTGCTTGATGAGAGAAAAATCTTTCAGTGCAGAATTTACCACAGTAATCTTTTTAGCAGCATCTGATTTTGTCCATATAGTGCAATTATGTGCTGACATTAATGTGTGTTTTTCCCTATGACCTCCATTTCTGACTAAAAAGCTTTTTTCATTACAACACTTTATTGCTCTGTGTTCTTTAATCTCTGAGGCAGATTACTTGATAACATCAATTGATTCCTTAGGGTGCTTTTCCCTTAGTAACTCAAAATGAGTCTCTACCTTAGTTCTGACTATGTGTATGCTGTCACAGGCAAGACTCAATTTGTGCAATTTTTACTTGATTTAAGTTATTTCCGATTAATGCAAACTTCTTATTACTGATTCTGGGTATTGAGAAAAAAGAAAACACAAAGAATGAAACAAGTGCTTAAGTAAACACTTTTCTTCCCTGTTTCCCAGTCTCGGCTTAAGCCAAGATTTGGCTGGGCTGCATGTAAATCAATTGGAGGCTTATGTGTAATTGGGTGTCAGTGCGTAAACTGATTGGGCACACATACATGGGACATTCATGCATAAGATCATTGGGCCTTCATGCATGACCTAATTGGGTGTGTGTGCATGCATTCATTGGGCACTCATTCATGATTGTAGTAAGCTCTGCAAACTGATGCCTAATATGCAAAGAGAGATTGATATATAGAGAAATTAAAATAGTATCATAGAATCATAGAATAGTTAGGGTTGGAAAGGACCTTAAGATCACCTAGCTCTAACCCCCCTGCCAGGAGCAGGGACACCCGCCACTAAACCATGTCATACAAAAGGCTCTGTCCAACCTGGTCTTAAACAACGCCAAGGATGGAACAATCACAACTTCCCTGGGCAACCCATTCCAGTGCCTCACCACCTTTACAGTAAACTTCCTTCTTTTATCCAATCTAAACTTTCCCTGTTTAAGTTTTAACTCATTGCCCCTTGTCCTGTCACTACAGTCCCTCATGAAGAGTCTCTCCCCAGCATCCTTATAGGCCCCTGGACACTGGCAGGCTGCTATGAGATCTTCACACAGCCTTCTCTTCTCCAGGCTCAAGAGCCTGAGCTTTCTCAGCTGTCTTCATACAGGAGGTACTCCAGCCCCTGATCATCCTCACGGCCCTCCTCTGCACTTGTTCCAACAGTTCCATGTCCTTTTTATGTTGAGGACACCAGAA
>JASSUY010007559.1:0-10974 GCA_032466535.1 Forpus xanthops
CAGCTTCTCTGGGCACCCTGTGCCAGTGCCTCAGCACCCTCACAGGGAAGAGCTTCTGCCTAAGAGCTCATCTCAGTGGTCCCTCTGGCAGGGGGAAAGCCATTTCCCTGCTCCCTGTGCAAAGAGCTCTTTGGCCATGAAGTCTCTGTCTGTGTGACACAGTGTGTAGCCCCAAAGTGGGGAGAAGACATTAGCTGTAGAGGGCCAAATGACACCGATGTGTTTTGATTCGTACCAGTTTATTCCCCACCCACCCCAGGCCACACACAAACATAAAACCCAACCAAACTGACAGTTTATATTGGCTTTTTTAATGTAGTTTTTTTTAAAACTGGCTTTAAAGGATGGCACCTTCTGACACAGATCACCTCTGACACTATACAAATAACTTATAATCCATCTACATCATTTACAGCTGTACAGAGTAAACTAAACACCACAGACCACACTCCAATGCAGTGCAGTCTCTTGGCTTTGCAAGGAATTGCCTTGTATGCCAGGGTACATGAACTCCACCAGTGAAGCCCCGAGGAGGCAGAGGTGTGAAGAGCCACTGGTCCTCCCTTGAGCTCTGTGTTACCCTATGCAGCAGCGCAGTAGGACAAGCAATGGTTTCCTGACTTGTTCCTGAGCCTCCTGTTGAATGTCAGCTTCCTCCAGGACCAAAGTGTTCACTGCTCAGGTGCAGTGTTGGTGAGGATCAACCGTGTCTGACTTGTGAGGTGAAGAACAGTACTGAAAAACTGAATGCTGCTGCTGAGACCTTGCAGCCTTGTGACTCCTGGGGAAGAATATTAAGGCTTGAGGACTGTGCTTGGCTCAGCTGGGAGCAAGGGGCTACATCTGCAGCATTTCAAGGCAGCTTCCTTAGGAAACAGTCATGTTTCTGTTGCCCAACATGATCTTTCAGCTGTTGGTGCTGGTTTATGATTAAATAGCTCTTGGGACATGGAGGCTTTTCACGCTGCTGAATACGCCATCACATGCTGCCAGCTCTAGAGCTCCTATGCCTCCACGAGTGTGTTTGAGTGGTTGTTTGGATTGCATGGTACGTTCAAAGTGAGAGTGGATAAACCTTTAGCTTGGGAATGGGAAGTGATGATGGCTGCTGTGCCACGTGGTAATGTGGGACAGGAGCAGGAACACAGCAGCCCTGTGCTTGTTGGCAGAGAGGGAATAGGGAAATCTGAGGTCTGAGCCCTTTAAAGCCTTGTGCAGATGGCAAGAGATGGAAGAACTGGAAGATTTCCATGGGACCCAACCAGCCAGGACAGCCCAGAGGCTCAGGGCAGTTCTGCACAAGGGAAGCTGCTCCAGACTGTGATGCCCGCAGGGCAGCTCCTCGCTCTTGGTGTGACTCCACAAACTGGAGTGACTTTCCAGAGGTGCAGCTCTCAGGGCTGCGCAGACCCAGCACAGACAGGACAGGGTGGATTTGTCCCCAACCATCAGGGCTAACACAGGGGTGTGCCAGGGCCACCGCGCTGTGTCAGCCTGACCCTGTAGCACAGGGACTCCCCATAAGTGACAGCCAGACATGACTGGGAATAGCTGCTCTGCACATAGACAAAGCTAAAGGACATTTTTATGGGGCTACTGATCCAAACAAGGACCCCTGAGTGAAGGCAACCCAAGTAATGAGTTATCTAGGAGAATAAACAAACGACAGTGCCATAGAAGGAACCCCCCAAATCCCCCCCAATGTGGATTTAGGGAAGACTCCCTGAGACACTCCAGAAACCACAGGTCACATTCACAAAGTCAATAAATACACACTGTGTCTCTTCCATTCTTTCAGTCAGCTACAGAGTGGAATGGAGCAAGGGTCCTCCTGCACAATCATCCTTCACAGCAGCTTAGTCTGAGCCTGTCACTGCCCATCTGCAAACCAGGGGAGTGCTTGTACACTGTGGCAGCAGCAAAGGAAAGGAACAGAGAAGTCTTGCAGGCATCCTGCACAGCTATAGATCCCAGAAGCATTCTTCTACATCCCTTACCCATGCAGCAGACATGGACCAGACTGGGACTGCATGGCAGACTGGGATGCAGAGGTATTGCTCGCTGACCTCACAGAGGAGGTCTGCTGCTGCTGCTGCTGCTGGGGTTGTAGGTGGTTGTTGCTGAGATGTACAACTGGAGGGTTGTAACTGGAGCTCATGAGGCTCCAGACCAGATGTGGAGAGGTTCTGTAGAGAAGCCACAGTGAAATCCCAGGTGGACTCCCAGGCTCAGCTCAGACATCATAGAGCTGTCGTACTGCTTCACTGTCTGCTCAGTGATGGCTACTTCTTCAAGCAGATCTATACCATTGACAGCATATCCCACAGCACTGCCCAGGCAGCCCAAGCTCTTCGTGCCCTGTTCATCACTGCCAAATATTGCACCAAATTTCCCATTTTTCAGTTCCATTGTCTATATGGTGCCTTTGAACCAAAAGCAGGTTTTCCACTGGCTCTCAGAGAAGCTGCATTAAACACAGGCTCTCCCAGTTGTGGTCAGGCTTACGATGACCTTTCCCAAATCAGTCAGGGCAATAATTGCTGATTTGCCCAAATACATCACCCTGTGCCAGAATGAAGAGTGTGCTGTGCAAAACCCTGCACAATGGGCCCTGATCCACTGCCGGGCTGTGAGACATCACCATCACAGATGTTGCTGACAGGGACTGTGACCCAGAGCGCAGGCAGCACCCTCACCCCAGCTGTGTCTGCCCCAGGCTCCCTGACATGAAGCAGCTCAAAGGTTTTCCCTGTCTTGTGCAAAAGGTTAAAGCTCAGCTCTCCAGCCTTGCTCTGCCCCTTGGCAGGGGGTGTCAGCTCTGGTCATCACTGCCATTCAGCAGGGCACAGCCCCATCCACCTCTGCTGTTGCAGCGTTTCGCACCATGACCACTGTAAAATCACTGCTTGTGGCTTTTAGTGTGTTTTCCTCTTCCATTTCCTCTGTGATGAGCCAGCGTCACATCTCTCACACCAACTTCTTCATTGGATGACGCCTGCAAATGTGTTGATAGGTAGCAGCAGAGATTTGGGCATGTATTTCACAAGCCCCACATCTTCTGTTTTGTGCAGGTTGAATTTCATTGTCCTTGTCTTTTGCAAGCAGTAGCTGGGCTCTAGGCAAGGAGACACTTCCACACTGCAACAGCACAAGAATGTATTTACTGCATGTGCAAACTGCCCTCTAGGGCCAGAACTTGATCTCAGACTGAACATCAGGTCTCTCCACTGACTGCTGAGGGAAGATGTGCAGCTGCTTTTATGTTTTGTCAACTGTTTTGAATGGAAAGATGAGCTGATGTGTGTTAGTGTTTGACCAGAAAACCAGTGTCCTTAGTTCCCATCTCAGAAATTCACTTTACAGAATGTTCCATGTGGCCTGCGGACCTTGAACCACCAGACTGTTTGCTCCCAAGACATCATATTTCACTGCAACTACTACAGGCACATTGATTCCTGCTATTTTCACAAGACTGAATCCTCTCCCCCTACCTTCATATGGTTGAGACACCCTGGTGAGAAATGCAGTCAGTGGAGAGAGCATCAGTTCCATGATATAATTAGGAAGACCTCCGATCTCACTTTGTCCCTGGAGGTACCTATCTTTCTACTGTCTTAATGGCAGCACCTTACTTAAAATGGAAGAACCATTTCAATTCTCACAGCATCCCCCAAAATACAAAGCAGAGCATCATTTCCCCTGGAGAAGCAATGTATTTGCCTATGGATCTCTTGTTGTGTAGGAGGATCAGGACTAGGACTAGATGGCAAATAGCTCTGCTACCCTGGCAGCCGGTCCAGGGTCACAGCAAGATGCGCAGAGCCTGGCACATGTGGCATTCTCACCTGATCACATTCCTGTAGGTTCTTCTGCTGTCCTTGTCCAGATGCACGGTGAAGGGCCTCTGCTCTGTGCTCCGGATTCTGATATTGCGTGTTTTCAACCTGTTTGCCACAGCCTGGATTGAGAATGGGGGAAGAGCCCAGTGAGTTTTTCACTTCCCTTCTCTTGGATGGGTGGTGTATGCACAATGGGTTTGAAAAGGACAAATAATGACATTTCTCTTTTTTAACCTCAGATGTAACACAAGGTGAATTTTTCTACTGTAACTTCGGCCCAGTCAAACATTGCCAAGGCAAACTTTCCAATTGGCAATGCTTGCACAAGTTGCAAGGTTTGGGATGTCTGATGGGGGCATGGTCTATTCACCAGGGCTGTGGTGTATCTTTGCAAGCTGCATGAACTGAAGTACATTGGTGTTTCCAAAAGCCAGGTGAAAATAAGCACAAGTGGGTGCTGGCAAGCTAAAAATACCAGCTGAGAGACTGTGGGCTCCAAGGCCCAAATGACCAAGGTACAATGGCATTTCATGCCACCTAAACTGCAGCAACACATTCCCATGGGGCAGCAAGTCCTCTGTGGTCTATTTGACCTCTCATGTGAAACACAAAGGATGGGAGCTCAAGCTTTCAGTCCCATATCTGGCATATCCAGCTTTCTGAGTTGGTTTGAATCAATTTCTTTGAAGTCCCTACTTCTTGTTTATGCTTTATTCAAATATTTCTCCAACAGCCTCTATTCTGGTGAGCTCTGTGGGGATGGAAACATGGAGTTTGGGGAGGGCACTGCCACTGCAGGTAAGGAGTTAATGGAGTGATCACAAAACTACAGACCCCCTCTTGTACCCAGATGGAACCACAGTGACCAGGGCTTTATTTCTCTACTTTGTCCCTACGGTCAAATAAACCCAGCAGCAGTTCAGTCCTTCTGGGTGTCCTGAGGCAGGATTCAGTGTGGTGCTGATCAGCAGGGATGGCGTTTGGAGTGTTGGCTCAAAAATCTAGACTTTTCCATGGAAAATAATGACAAAGCACTCTCTGAGCCAGGTGACCCCAAAGCCTTCTCCTCCCCAGAGACGGTTTCCCCTTTCACCCTTGTAAGGGATTCCCATGTGCTTTCTGTCTCCTCAAGGGCCATGAGCATCCACAGCTACTTACTGAGAATGATCGTCCTGACAAGTTATTGATCCGAACAATTTCAGTGATGTTCACATTCAGACACACCAGATCTGCAAAAGAAGCAGTGTGTTATCTTCAGACAAGGCATGATCTCAGCTCAGCTTTAAGTGGGGCTGTTGCCAGACCCCACTTTTGAGTGCATGGCCAGAGTACACTCATGTGTATCCATGGGATACAAAGAACAGCAGAAAAGAAGGATTCTAGCAAGCTCCATAGGTTAAAGGTTTGCATGGGATCATGCTCAGGGTGGAAACCTCAGAAGCTATGCTAAGGGCAAGGTGAAAGTGGAAGGCTGCAGCAAGGGGAGATGCTGCCAAGCCTAGATTATGGTTATGACGAACTAAACCCCACACTTCAGGGAGCCCCAGGCACAGCATTCATGAGGAACTACATAACCACAGACTGTGGTGACACCGACACGTGCCTGTCACTGATTCACCTGCCACAGCCCAGGCACAATTGACACTAAGTACCACTGTCAGATTTACTCTGTCAAGCACCAGAAAACTCAGCAAGCTCTTTTCACATGGTTCCAAGTAGGAAGAACCCACCTTCAGCCTCTTCAGCAGGGATGGCTTTCATCACCAGACCTGTGGACCGCAGGGACATAGTGAGCTCCTTCACCCGATCACTCAGCACAACCTGCAGGCAAGGCTCTGTTAGCTCACCCAGCAGAAAGGGTGCAGGTTTTCCCACATGCAAAGTAAAGCAACAGGCTTTTAAAGTTCATCATGAGCAATCTGTCCTCTGTGGAGTGCAATTCCAGAGGAAAGGAGGGACAGAGCACTCCTTCCAGGAGATCTGTGCCATGCTGAGTACCCTTGTGAGCAGGGACACTTTGGGCTGCTGAGAGCCCCACTTACCTTCTTGTATGTTACTGTGAGATCTAAGCCAGGGCCATCGAGGGTCGTTTTCTTCTTGGTCATGTTTAACTCTGCAAGGAAGGAATAGGATAGGATTGAGATTTTGCTCATCCCACCTGTATATGGTCAGCAAAGGGGTCCTTCCATGGGACAAGTCACCCCCTCTGTCACACAGCAGTTGTGCTCTGGCACAGTGGCCCTTCTCTCCTTGCCTATGGAATGAGGCTCAGTGCACTCAACAGGTCCAGCCAGATGGACTCTCTCAAAGGTCTATGCCCATTAGCAATGGCAAACATCCATTGGATCACACAGCAGGGTGCATGGACAGAAGGACTGGATGTGACATCTGTAACAGTCCAGTCTTCAAGCACCCTTGTCTCATCACTGGCAACTCAAGGAAGCTGCATGTCTAATAGGGAAAGCATCTGGCAAAAAGGATGGCTGTAAAGCGCTGCCTGTTTCCTCAACAGAAACATGGTGCTGGTGCAACTTTAGAGGGTCCTGGAGCCAGCCAAAGGCACAGCTTGACTGCTGCAAGCTGAGGGACAGGGCAAGCTGGAGCTGGGCAGGACCCCGCACAGGGCTCAGCTAAGGGGCCACACGCACCTCTGTGGGAGATGCTGTCCTGGCCCTGGGTGCGCAGCTCCGTGAGGAACACGTCCTCGGCTGGCTCCTGCGCCGGGTCGTTGAAGAAAACCTGGAAGAGAGACAATCTCCATGAGCAGCTTGTCCCTGGGCGCCGCGGGCAGCGTCCCCTCCGCTGGGTGTCACTGCACACACACGAGTCCTTTCCCAGCCGCTTCCAGGCCTGCCTGCAGGCGCTGGCTGAGCTTCAGGCACTAATTTCTAACTGATGCATTTAAAACCAATTGGTCACTAAAGAGCTACTCGTTATTTCCTTTTTACAGGCTTGTTTTGAGCAAAACGTGAAGATGGACAGAGGAACTGATGCACCCTCAGCAAGTTTGATGGTGACACCAAGCTGTGTGGTTTGGTTGATATGTTGGAGGGAAGGAATGTGATCCAGAGGGACCTGGACACACTGAGAGATGGGGCAAAGCCAACCTCGTGAGGTTCAACCAAGCCAAGTGCAAGGTTCAACACCGGGGTCAGAGCAATCCCAGGCACAGCTCCAGGTTGGGCAGAGAAGAGATTCAGAGCAGCCCTGCGGAGAAGGACTTGGGGGTGTTGGTCAATGAGAAACTGAATATAAGCCAGTTTCAGTGTGTGTTTGAGCCCAGAAACCAACCACGTCCTGTGCTGCATCAAAAGGAGCATGACCAGCAGGTCGAGGGAAGTGATCCTGCCCTTCTACTCTGCTCTCGTGAGACCTCACTTGGAGTTTTGTGTGCAGTTTTGGTGTTCTCAACATAAAAAGGAGATGGAGCTGTTGGAGCAAGTCCAGAGAAGGGCCATGAGGATGATCAGGGGACTGGAGCACCTCCCCTATGAAGATAGGATGATAGAGTTGGGGCTGTTCAGCCTGGAGAAGAGAAGGCTGTGTGGAGACCTTAGAGCAGCCTTCCAGTATCTGAAGGGGGCCTATAGGGATGCTGGGGAGGGACTCTTCATTAGGGACTGTAGTGAGAAGTTATGGGTTCAAGCTGAAACAGGGGAAGTTCAGGTTGGAGATAAGGCAGAAGTTCTTCCCTGTGAAGGTGCTGAGGTGCTAGCACAGGGCTGCTGTGGATGCCCCATCCCTGTCAGTGTTGAAGGCCAGGCTGGGCAGAGCCTTGGGTGACATGGTTTAGTGTGAGGCATCCCTGCCCAAGGCAGGGGGTTGTGACTGGATGATCCTAAGGTCCATTCTAACTCAAACTGTTCTATGACTCCATGATCCTATAAGGTATTGAAGAACCTCTCTTAAGCCTACGTTCAGTTCTTGTGGGACTTGACCCTCACTTCCATGAAAACTCTTCAGCTAAAGAGGAACAGTGTGGTCTTAACCAAAAAATGCAGAGTAGGCCCAGTGATTCCAGATAAAGCAGCATCACACCATGTATGACAACAGGGTAGGTTGGGCACCTGTATCTGAAAACCACATCTGGAGCCAGTTCCTCTTCCCCGCTTGAGTCACCCACCCTCTCGCTTGCTTTTTATTTTTGTCTTGGAGGAGAAATGAGTGAAATAAAAAATCACCAAAAAACCCCAAGCCCCCAAACACATGAACTGCAGACCTGGTGTTCCAAGGTTTACAAGCTCCATGTTATTAGTTCAAGTCCTGGTAATGCTCTCCTAGTAGTTACCAAAGTCCTTCCAGCTCTTTGCAAGCCACATGCCAGTTTGCTCATGTAATGGCTGCTCCTTTGCTGCATGGATTACCACATTGGCTGCATGTAGACTGAAAGGAGGTATGTGCATTAATGCCACCCTGAGTTTTGAAGAGGGAGAACTACTGGGGGAGCAGAGGGAGCTGTTGTTATGAGACTGAAAGCAGTAGTTCTTTGCTGTCATATCAAGAGCCAGGTCTCACTTTGATGCCATTTCACAGACAAGCTGGCAGGAAAGAAATAAACTGGTGTTTTGGAAAGCCCCACAAGGGCCCTGAAAGGCACAGGAAGGTTTTGGCAAAGGCACTGAGAAAACTCTTATTTGCTCCCAGCATCCAAAGCAGCAGGAGAAGCCAGAGCTGAGCAATTCGCAATTCACCAAAGCAGGAAATTTGGGCCCTTACATTTTAGGGCTCACTTTGCTGACCTGTGTGATTCTGAAATGGTCTTCCCATGATCATTGATTCTGTCTGAGCTTGTACATTGATTCTGTATGTGATGTACATGAGCTGTATGTTGCTAGATCTGGGAGCCAGGCAAGGAGGTGACAGGTTAAGGAGCAGGAGATCCAGGTTCATATGTGCTCTAAGACACCAGACCCCACTAGCCTGGCACAGCTCTGCTAGCAGTGGGGCTCTACAAGTCCTGCAGGGCCACCTGAAGGCACAAGAGACGTGGAACCCACCTTCACAGAGTAGATCTGGAAGCAGACGGGCTGGATGCCCATGCGAACATAGTAAGCAATCACATCGGTGATGAACAGATCAGTCACAAGATGTTTGCTTGGTGAGGAAGGCTGTGGGGGACAAATCACATCATGGATCAGCCACAGTCACTTCTCAAAAACACTGCCACAAATCCTCACATCTGCTTTGGTAAATGATGAGCAAGGAGCTGCCGTGCTCAAGTAGTCACAGCGAATGGGAGCAGCAAAGGCTTGCACCCACCTACCAGCCCTTTCTGGAGGCTATCGGTGGTGGTTCAAACCGCTGGGAAATGACAACTGGGGGACTTCAGCAAATGCCACATTTTCATTTTCTTTCTTGAAATCTGCCATTTCCTGTCCCTTGGCCAAAAAAACCCACCAGCAGGTCTTATGGGCCGGGGCAGTGCAGCCACATACTCCTCTACTGCGGGGCCCTGGAGCAGGCAGCAAGCTCTTCTCTTGGGGCATGGAGGAGCCACAGGGCACAAGCTCATCCTCAGGGATGGCAGATGTGCTTGGGGAATGGGCTGGGCTAGGGAGGTGGACAGGTTTCCCTCGTACCATGGTGGCCAACTTGGGAATCATGTGGCACAGAATGTTGATGTTGCTCTCATACCACGGGTCGGCTCTGCCCAGGTACCCAGCCACCTCGCAGAGCTCCTCTTGGCTGGAAGCAGCGTGGTCCTGTGGGAGAAACACACAGCTCAGAGCAGGAGCATGGCTCAGAACACCAGGAGACACAGAGAAGGTGCTGGGGCATGAGCAACTCCCACATCCCTCCCCCTTCCCTGCTTTGGAAGATGCTCAAGAACAAAACCTAACTAAAGAATGAAAAGAGAAATACTTTTATAATGGGTGCTTGTCAGAGCTCACAGCCCCTTCTGGACCAGCTTAAAATATTGTGTAAAGTGCAACCCTTTGTTTATTGCTGTCGTGAGGCAGCCAGAGGGGAAGAGGTGTGCCCAAGGTAGACTGGAAGGTAATGACTTGTAGAACTAAAATGAGCCATGACCAAGGAGGCAAGGCTCTCAGTAAGGACGACCACTTCCTCTAGGTGTTTGGGAGGTGAGGAAAGTATCACTTATTTGCTAAAGCCCCCTCAATCCTCCTATAACTGGGGAATAGAAGCAAAATTGAATACCATTTCTAGGTTGCTCATTGTCACCCATCAGGGTGATTGGAGCAACCTGAATGTCTCAGGCTGATGGATTCCTGAAGCCAATGTACAAACTGAGCCCCAGCCACCCTGTCTTGGCTCCCATCTTTTGTTCTAGAAACAAGGCATTAACATATGAATTTCCAGTAAATCTCCCTCCCAAACTACCACCGCATGCTGGTAACCAGCAGCAGAGCCTGGACCCACCGTAACATCCAAGGTCTTTGGCTGCCCCGTCACCACCGGGATGTAGTAGAACTGCAGATTCAGCCTGGAAGTCAGGAAAACTCGCCGTGTCTCCCGCTTCCTTGGAATGGAAAACAAGCAGCCTTGTCACAGAGGGAGGTGGAAGGAAGAACGTGGCTTTTGCCAAGGCTGGGCAGTGCCAGGAGACCACAGCAGCTCTGGGTACAGGGGCACATGCCCTCTTCACGCACCTCCTTTGCCCAGTGGCACAGGATGGCAGCTATATCCCTGGGTTCCTAAAGTAAGCATGGGGAGATGATGGGGGAAAGGGGTGTCTTGCACACAGGCTCTCAGCTGGGACCCATGGAACACTTTGCACCCAGCTCTGCTGCCTGCACTGTGACCCAGAACCACCCCATGCTGCTCTCCTGGACCAGGTGAACCAGCTGGAAAAAGCCAGTTGGAAAACAGCTTTTCTTTAGGATCTTCCCCTTTTGCATAGGAATTGTCTTGCCTCATTTATTGTTCAATTAACTCCTTCCATGGACAGAAGGGAAGAACCCACTGTGTGCATTTTTGGAGTAACAGAGCCAAATGCCATTCAGCCAGTGAAATCAGATGCATTTGAATCATTGAATCATAGAATGGTTTGTGTTGGACATGACCTTAAAGCTCCTCCAGCTCCAACCCCTGCCGCAGGCAGGGACACCTTCCACTAGAGCAGCTTACTCCAAGCCCCTGTGTCCAACCTGGCCTTCAACACTGCCAGGGATGG
>JASSUY010007561.1:0-23951 GCA_032466535.1 Forpus xanthops
GGGTACTCAGCCTGGAGAAAAGGAGGCTCAAGGGATACCTTATCACTCTCTACAGTGACAGGAAAGGAGATTGTAGTGAGGTGGGGGTCAGTCTCTTCTCCCATGTAACAAGCAATAGGACAAGAGGTTCCTCCTCAGTCTGTGCCAGGGGAGGTTTAGATTGGGTATTAGGAAACATCTCTTCACAGAGAGGGCAGTCAGGTATTGGAACAGCAGTGGAATCATTGTCTCTGGAAGCATTCAGAGGCTGTCAGCGACATGGTTTAGTGGTGGTCATGGCAGTCCTGGGATAATGACTGGACTTGGTGATCTTAAAGGACTTTAACAACTGGTTGCTTCTATGGTTCTATGTGCTTGGGGGGAAGGCCTGGTCCTGGTGATCTCAGTGGGAGCCTTGCCACAGTGCTAGGCTGGATTTCATCTGCTGGGGTCATCTCTCTCCCCACACAGCTCTTTCCCAGCTCCCTGAGGGGCTGTGTGAACCCCCCGGCTCTGCAGCCCTACCTGTGTTGTAGCCCCTGAGCTGGTCAGGGCGATATTTAGCAGCTGGAGGTCTCTGAGTCAGGTCATCGTTGTGGTAAAAACCATCCCCGCTGTGTGCAGAGGAAAGGAAGAATCAGGGGTTGCTCTTCCTGTGCAAGGTTATCATAGCTCCAGCCTGCCCTACAGCTGTTCTGATCCTGAGCCAGTGAGACCCCGCAGCACCCAAATCACAGCACTGAGGACACAAGGGCAAAGGTACTAGCTACCCCAGCCTGCTGCCTCCTCTCTTCAGGATGCAGTTAATTTTGGGTGCAGCAAATGCACCTACTGCATCATGGCTGAGCCCACAGACACCTCAAGACCCCTGTGAGCAGCTGCCACGGTTTCCAGCATCTTACAGGGTGATATGGAGCAGAAATCAGCAGTGGTCATGCACAGGCAAACGTGCACACACACACGCCTGTGCTGCCCACGCTTCCCGTCCCAGCCACCTTTTCCTTACCCAGCTGCAGCAATGAGGAAACCCTGGAGACAGCGTGCATGGGGTGAGACGTAATGTGAGGAGGCAGGAAGAAACTGCTCCAGCCAAGCAGCGGAAATCCCTTCCCTCGACTGGTGCAAAGTTCAGTAAACATCCCCTGCTCCCCACTCCTTCTACCCAAACCACCAGGATGCTGTGGGCCTGGGACCTCAGAGGGATGTGTGGTTTTTATTGCAAGCACAGCCCAGCGAGTCAGTGTGCTGCAGCACAATACAGCCACTAGTGGGGCAAATTTGGTTGTGAAGCCCCTTATGTTAGGCTATATGGGCATGGAGACCCCATCTGAGCTGTCCCTCATCCTCCACGGGACACAGGGAAAAGGATTAAACTAGTCAGAGTAAGTGGTGGGACACAGCCTGGTTCTCAGAGGAGGCAGGGGGAGGGTGCTGATCCTGCTGTACCTGGTGTAGCCGATGAGCACATTGGTGGCAGGGAGCCTGGTGTAATCCCATTGCATGCTTCCGTCCTGGTACAGCATCAGGACGTACGACCTGAAGCCATCGGTGGTCAGAACAGCCTGATACGTGATCGTCTGGGGAGAAGTGTTGCAGACAGGTGAGAAAGCGAGCAAAGCTGTTGGGTTTAAAATCAGGGCTGTAGGTCAGTGCTAGCTGGGGAACAGCAGGGCTGAGGTCCTGATATGCAAGACAAAGGCAGCCTGGGCTGGTTTACTGACCTTTTTCACAAAACTGGTTCTTATTTTTAGGCGCAGACGACAACGGGTCTTGGGGTTTTTGACAACCCAATGAGCTCTTGAGCTCCATCATCCCCTTACCCTGCGGGTGTCAGTTCGTGCTGTGTAGGCAGGTGCCCTCTCCCAGGTGATCTTCAGGGTCCAGACTGCAGAGTAGGAAGACCTCATGTACCGCCGAACCTTTGCTTCCACATCACGGACAAACGGAGGCTTGGCTGTGTTGAGGGTGATGTACTCCTGTGGGTTTGGTACACCCATGTCTGTGTTAGGTCCCAGCAGGAAAAAGACAGGTCTAGCCTGGGGTCATGCCATGGAGCACTGCGACTGAGGCTCTGGGTGAGATTTGGATGGCTCAAGACATGACACGCACAGGGCCAAGAGCTCTTAGATTTGGCCCAGAAAATGGAAACGCTGCTCGTGAACTCCATCAATTACACATTTCAAGGGACATCCACAGAACAGGTGATGAGTTTATTATCAAAAGGTGTTTCATGCATAAGTGCACCACAGTGCTTCACTCACCTGGTAATAGGTGGTGCCAACCCCTCTGGAGAAGTCAGCATTGTCCCAAAACACAGCAATCATGGGAACCTCCTCATGGCCATTAAAGCCGCTGGGAGGAGGGTTGGGGTACGTGAAGATGCTGTTGTCTGAGGCTGGGAAAATGATCTGTCCGTTGTCTGTAAACTGAGCAGAGGGATCCCTCCATCAGGTGAGGATTACTCTATAACCCCGGAGCAGCAGCCCTCCCATTTCCAAGCCCACTTCAAGCAAGGCCAGGGAAGGCCACCACCGATGTGGCCACAAAGTCACCTCCTGCTATAAACAGATCCTAGCAGCATCCCAATCGATTTGTCCCCAACACGGCTCTATCCCAGGCACCTGTCCCTCAGTGCCTACCCAGACTCCTGGGGGATGGCAGCTTGCACTGCAGCAAGGGTAGACCAGGTAACCAAGGTAGACTCACGTAGAGAGAGTCGCGCAAGGTTTTCCCAAATGGGAATCCAATCTCGGGCTTGAAAAGCGGAGAATTGAAATCCACTCTCCTCTCCACATACTGCCGATCATTTTCCCTCAGTCCATACTCGTAGAGGGGCACAGCTGCAACTGAAAAAGAAAACAAGCATTAAAAACAACCCCCAAAGCACATTTACAGCAAAGCCTTTGGTGTGTGCCAAAACCTCAAAGACCTGAAATGATTTTGCTCCCAAAGGGACACAGCCCGGGCAGCAGGAGGTGGGGGGACATTGCCAATAGCCACCTGGACACCTTGTGTGTCAGCTTCCCTTACAGGAGCTTGCTCCCACCCCTTCCACTGCCTTACACATACACAGCTCTCCTAAACCCGCTGTGATGGCCCTTGTGGTCACTGTCCACTCCTGCTCCAGCCCTGCTGGGGCACTGCGCTGTAGGACTGCTGTTATGAGGGGAAAAACATTGCGTGGGACTGCGGTAGGGGACAGCAGGGAATTAAGCACTCACAGTAGTTTCTAGAGATGTCCACAGTCTCCAGTCCCATATATATGCCTGCTAAATAAAGCAAAGCATTTGGGAGGAATGGGTTTTTGAGTTGATTGGACCATACTTGAAGGCAGGCTCAGCCTGCCAAAAATGCAACCTCATGTGCAGGAGGTCCTCATGGTGTGTCTCCCTCAGGGGTCCTGGCCCCAGATAGCCCCCTTGGTCTCTGGATACCAAATGACCCCCAGGATGGTCCATCAGGATGAGTCACATACCTGCAGGGCCAGGCAATGGGGTTGGGGCAGCCGCCGGCCCTTCTGGTGGAGCTGGAAACACTGGGGATGATGCTCGGGAGATGATAGTGGCTGCTTCTGGCCTGGGGAGTGCCCCCCTGTGCTCAGCGATGGGGGCTGGTGGGGCCAGGCTGGTGGTGGCTGTGCGTGTGGTGGCTGGGGAACCCACCCTGGCTCCCCCCTGGCCTGGGAAGGCTGTGGGGAGGCTCGACCCACCAGTGGCAGGGGCTCTGTTCACAAAGCTGGTTGTCAGTTCACTGCCCAGGAACAGCTGTACAGCGACTGGGGATGAGCCACCAACAGGTTCCGGCCCCAGGATCTTTGATGTGGGGCTGCCAGCAGTGACCCCAGTGGGAGGAAGACCAGAAAGCCCTGGGCTCCCCTCCAGCAGGGAATGATCAGTGGTCTCCACATCTGCCCTGGCTCCAGCTGTGCTGGGAAGGAGCAGAGCCACGTCCCCTCGTCTTGCAATTGCTCCAGGGAGCATGGTACTTGCTTCCCCAGGCACAGGGCTGTCAGCATCCCCAGAGGGGGCTCCAGGGCTTTCTGTGTGGTGGGCAGGCAGGAGCAGGGCAGGCCCCCCGGGTGCAGCAGCCCCCAGATCTCCCCTTCCCTCTGCAGATGACCCCACTACTGACTCACATGCTGGAAGCAGAGCAGAAAGCCCGGGGCTGGTGGAGACTCCCTCTGCAGTGTTTTCTCTCTGTGGAGCAGAAGGCAGAGCCCGGGCAGCACTGGGGGATGCAGGAGCATGGGGGGACACCTCTTCCAATGGTGATGGCATCCCTGAGATGGCCTCGTCTTCAAGTGACCATGTCTGAGCACCTCCAGCATCTCCTACCAGCTCACCCCTTGCCCCTGGCATCAGGGGTCTGCTCCCACTCTGGGACCCAGGGGCAGAGTTGGTGTTCCCATTGGGTGCCAACCCTGAGCTCAGCCCATGCCCAGGAAGAGGCAGAGAAGCAGCAGCAGGGGTGGCCATGTCATTGGAAATGCTGCTGCTGGCAGGAGCCACTGGGATCAGGGGCTGCATCTCCCAAGGGGATGTGAGGGCAGATGGGGCTGGTGCTCCTGATGTCTTCTGCATGATGGCTCCTGCTCCTTGCCCAAGGCTGCCACCAGGGGAAGGTTCCCCGTTCACCAAGGATCCTCCAGGCAGCTCCACCACATTGGCTTGGCTCAGTTTTGCATCAGGAAGTCCAGGACTGGTGCCGCTCTGGATGCCAGGAGCAGGCACAGGGTGTTCCTCAGCGCCAGCAGCATCCAAGTCTGTGCTCAAGCCACCACCAGCTGCAGGAAGGTTTGCTCCGTTAGCAGCTGTCCTGGGTGATGAAGACCCCTCTGCAGATGGGGAAGAAGATGCAGACTGCAGTACGGCTCTCATTCCTCCATCAGGGGCTCCTGAACCAGCTGGTCCCTCTCCAGCAGGGGCCTGAGACTGCCCCAGGGACCCTCCATCACCAGTCACTTCACGTGCCCCTCCTGAAGCAGGAGCGACCTCAGGTCCAGCACCCAGGGAAGGTTGCAGAGCTCCAGAAGCACTCTGGCTGGATGGATCCGAAATGGAGGGTGCTGCCACCGCACCACTGGGAGAGGCAGGACCAAATGAGGGACCTGCCCCAGGCAGCTGAGCCATCCCAGACACTGTCCCACTGCCTGTAGCAGGGATCAGGGGTGGCTCAAGCCCAGTTCCACTGCCCACTCCTCCCAGAGCCTGATCCGCTGGGCCAGCTCCGTGCTCCCCTGCTGCCGGCAGCCCCACATTTGTGCCAAGCTGGATCCCGAGGGCAGGTGATGGGGGTCCCACCGGTCCATAAGCTGCTGCGCTGGGGCCATCCCATGCTGAAGTCAAGCTGGTGCTGGGTCCACTTGCTCCAGGGAGACCTGGTCCTTGCGGGACCCCAACTTCCATCCCCAGTGGCTGTGACACCCCGAGGGATGGAGGCACAGGAGCTCCCTGGGCAGCACTGAGGTCAGGGCTCATTGGGTTCTCTGCCCCAGACATGGGGCCGACTGCACCCCCCAGGGGTGGGTAAGCAGCCCCAGGAGCACTGGCAGGTTCACCAGGCAGATGCCCTGGTCCTTCCGCCCCCAAGGTACCAGGCTCGAGGCCAGCACTGCCAGGAGGTGGGGGACCGGGCAGAGGCCCTTGTCCCAGTGGTGCCACTGCTCCTGCTGTTGCTGTGTCCCCCAGAGGTGACAGAGGGGACGGTTCAGCATTCACCAAAGCGCCTGTTTCTCCTGTTGGCAGCTCTCCAGTGTTAGATGGATCATGCTGAACACTGAAGGCTGAAGGACTTGTCTCTGTGTAGGGTTTCTCTGGGTTTCCTGCCTGTGCTGCATCCCCTCTGCTCTCAGTCCCCTGCACCAGAGCAAGCTCTGAACCAGTTTCTCTATCTGGAGAGGCTGGGGACAGGCTGTCAGGGACAAGGACTGCAGCTGGGATGGGTCCTGCTCCATCACCCTCTGAAATGGAGGGTGCTGCCACCACATCACTGGGAGAGGCAGGACCAAATGAGGGACCTGCCCCAGGCAGCTGAGCCATCCCAGACACTGTCCCACTGCCTGTAGCAGGGATCAGGGGTGGCTCAAGCCCAGTTCCACTGCCCACTCCTCCCAGAGCCTGATCCGCTGGGCCAGCTCCGTGCTCCCCTGCTGCCGGCAGCCCCACATTTGTGCCAAGCTGGATCCCGAGGGCAGGTGATGGGGGTCCCACCGGTCCATAAGCTGCTGCGCTGGGGCCATCCCATGCTGAAGTCAAGCTGGTGCTGGGTCCACTTGCTCCAGGGAGACCTGGTCCTTGCGGGACCCCAACTTCCATCCCCAGTGGCTGTGACACCCCGAGGGATGGAGGCACAGGAGCTCCCTGGGCAGCACTGAGGTCAGGGCTCATTGGGTTCTCTGCCCCAGACATGGGGCCGACTGCACCCCCCAGGGGTGGGTAAGCAGCCCCAGGAGCACTGGCAGGTTCACCAGGCAGATGCCCTGGTCCTTCCGCCCCCAAGGTACCAGGCTCGAGGCCAGCACTGCCAGGAGGTGGGGGACCGGGCAGAGGCCCTTGTCCCAGTGGTGCCACTGCTCCTGCTGTTGCTGTGTCCCCCAGAGGTGACAGAGGGGACGGTTCAGCATTCACCAAAGCGCCTGTTTCTCCTGCTGGTAGTTCTCCAGTGGTAAGAGGGTCCTGCTGAGTGCTGAAGGCTGAAGGATTCATGTCTGTCTGGGTATCTGCATAAGGACTGCCTTTCCCTGGACCTCCTGACTGTGCTGTGCCCCCTGCACTCTCGCCCCCCTGACCCTGGACCCCAGCAGCAGGCCATGTCAGTCCATCAGGTGCAAAAGATGCTGGGTTGGGAGCATCTGGAGCTGAACTCAAGCCAGTGCTGTCAGCATCTTGGGGACTGCCAGCTGCCATCTCCCATGGCTGTGAACCTCCAAGAGTAGGAAACACTGGTACTCCTTGAGCAGCAGTGAGGTCGGGGCTTGCTGGTGTCTCTGCCCCATCATCAGCTGCAGGCAGGGTGCCAGACTCAGTCCCTGGGGGTGGATAAGCAGCCCCAGGAGCGCTGGGGAATGGCAGGGTAGCAGCAGGCAGTGGTGGCTGTTCTCCAGTGAGGGTCTGCCATGGGGCAGGTTGCAGGGATGGTTTGGCTAGAGGCACAGCCCCCATGTCCCCTCTGGGTAGTGAAGTGGCCAAGACTGGGGGATTTAAGCTACTCAGTACATCTGTGGGAACCTCTGGGGCTAGCAGTGAGATGGCAGTGTCGTCTGTTGTCTTGGGTGCCTCGCTGGCTACAGGTGACAGGGTTGAACCAGGAGCCTCCAATGACACCCTGGGGGTTCCCTGACCATCCCCATCCTCACTCCCGGCTGGTGCTAGTGAAGTAGCTGGGCTCACCACTGCCTGGCCAGAGAGGAGAGAGGGCTCCCATACATTTCCCACTGTTCCTGACACTGTTGGGCTCTCCAGGGGCAGGAAGGTCGAGGCAGCTGGGCTGAATTCACCATTTACTGAATCTCCTGCATCTCCAGGTACTGAAGCTGAGAGATTTTCCTCAGCAGGCGTGGTCACTTCTCCCACTGGCTCTGGGGTGATGCTCACAGCTCCACTCACCACTCTGTCCTGCTGGGCCGTAAGCAGCCCCCCAGTGCTGGGCCTGGGACTCGAGGAATTGGCACTGTCTTCACTTTGGATATCCAGAGGCAGAGTAACGCCTTCCCCAACTGCTCCCGTGGCTGTGGTCAGCCCCTGGCTTGGCAGCACAGTGACACCGGTACCCACAGGGCTGCCAGCAGTTGGCTGTGCTGGCGGAGGGGTGGTGGGGAGGGACTTAGTGGTGGGGTTTAGATCTTCTCCTCCTCCTCTGGTCACGGCCGCAATATCCTCCTTCATATCTGGAAAGAGAGTGGTGGTCCCTAGTGGGGTGTTGGGACCAGCCACTGTTGCATCAAGCTCTGCTTCTGGGGTGACAGCGGGGCGCTGTGCAGAGATGCTGGCAACGGTTGTGGCTGCAGCAGAAGCAGCTGAACCCCTCTCAAAATCCTGAGGTATGTTAAGAGGCTTGGTCACGTTTGTCAAAGCTGGTGTTGTGGAGCCGTATTCACTCGCCGCTGTCACCAAAGCATTCTGCTCAGCCCCAGGAGGAAAGGATGGGCTTGGTGGGCTCTCTGTGAGGATCGTCTCTACTGTCTCAGCATCAGACACCAAGGTGCTTGTCTCCACAGTGCCCATCACCAGGACACCGGGTCCCTCACTCTCTGCTTTGGTGGGATAAGCTGTCCCCGTAGCAAATGGCCCCTCAGTAGTAACAGGTACTGCAGCAGCAGCCCCAAGTCCTGCAGAAAGACCCAAAGTGGAGCATTAATCTGGGAACTGGAGCCAGCAGCCTGCCAGGATCAGCCATGTGTCTGTCAGCTGAGCATCAGGAAGATCCCACCCATTCTTAAACCCCACTGCCTCACGCTGTGGCCTTACAAGTTTCTCACTGAACAGATAATGAGAGCAGCCTGGGCTGCCTTAGGCACAGCACTGCACAGCACCTTTTGCAGCCCCAGCATCAGCTGCTGCCAGCTGAGACAGGACACAGCTCATCACAGGTCTGGTGCAAGCCTAGAGGCAAAGGCAGATGCTGCAAACAGAACAAAGACAGACGGTGCAACCAAAGCACTGGAGATGGTGTTGCCTGCCACGGGGAAGACCTGGTGCCCGATAGGCCTAGTTCATAGCCCCAAGGGCATCTGTAGATCTCTGCTGCCTGAAGACAGCTCTCAGCCCTCTTTACCTCGCTGCAGGGACAAAACTGAGCACAATTGCTTCTGCAGAGCCGGGTATGTGTGTAATTCTTCAAGTTTTTCACCTTTTGGGTGTCTGAAGGACATTCAAATACAGTTTACTCGATGCCCTTTGGCAGATGGGACAGCCAGAGCTTGGTGAAATACTCCCTGATGGCAAATCCCTCTCTCCTGCTTGCAGATAAAGCAAAGGGGATCCCCCTCTTCTCCAGCTGGGTGCAGGCATCAGGAGTTCCCTGCCTGTGGAAGGAATATTAACTCCCAGGACCAAGCCCTGCTTACAGCTCCCTCTTCTTGCTGTCGAAGTCCTGCTCCACATCCAGGAGCTTTACACAAAGGAGGAGACGCTACCCCACAACCCAGCACCCTGTGGCACCCATGGGTGACCTTCCACCCAGTCTTATTTTTAGGAGAGGGATGTAGGCTCTGGGGAGGCCAATCTGCCACCATTGGCTTCAGGAGGAGCCAGGCAGATCTGCTGACACTTGGCTTTAAGCGGCTGCAATTAGGGGAGACAAAGGGCACCCTAAGGTTGAGCCCCAGCAGAGTTTCACCTCAGCACAACAGCCCAAGCCTGTTCCCCATCCCGGTGCTCCGGTTCATCAGGTTCCCCTGCCAGACAACTGGATCCCCCTGCAGCGGAGGTGCCTCCGACCTCGCCACTGGCTCAGATCTTTAACTTGTGGATAGCCTGTACCGGAGTCATTAATGACTATGCCAGAGCAGTCCTCGAGGGGCCTGTCCTCCCCCAACTCCCTATTGCCCCTCCACTCAGGCTGCTTCCTTGCCATCTTCCCTGGCTCTTTGCACCAATCCTCTTCAGCCGGAGGAGCTCAGCAGCTTCCCTCCTCACCTCAGAGAAAGCAAAGCACATCAGTCAAGTCCCCCAGGTTAGCTGGGCACACTCTACCCCAGTAAATCTGTGTTTTATCTTAATTATTCCATGCAAAGCAGGAAATGCCATCTACCCCATGCCACCCTGTCGTGGGAAGCATGTGTAAGAGGGGCCCCAGCATGGAGCATGGAGTCCGCTCTTTCCTGGGACATGGGAGGGATGGAAGTGTCTCTGGAGCCCCACTGGCTTCCCTTGGATCCCTTGCTGGAGGGACTGTATGTAGGCTCCAGGGCTGGGCTCTCACCTCTCCCATGGGTCTATGCCTGCTACCAACCACTCAGGGTGATGCCTGCCCCATAAAACACTTTTCCTAGCTCTTTAGCTGCAATGTACTGTGAAGACCTGACCATAAGAGGAGTTTCCAGCAGAACTAGGAGGGGAAAGCATCTCACAAGTGTTCCTGCTATGCCCTGCAAGGGCTCACACAGGACTTGCATTAGCAGAAAAATATAGGACATACCGTGCAGAATCCATATGCAGCATCCCACAAAGGTAGAAAGTGACCATCCCCTGGTCTGCATGCCTCAGGCCTCCACACAGGCAGAGTGCTGGGAAGCTCAAAGGGAGGTGAGAGTGGCTCCGTCTGTCTGTCTGTCTGTCTGTCCCTTCCTCCCTGCCTGCCTCTCCTGCAGAGCTGGAGTCCCGCAGGTACAACCCTGCTCCTGCTCCCTCCCATTTATAGGGATGGCAGAAGGAGGCAGGTTACAGCTCCATCCCCTCCTCCCCCAGTGCTTTCCCTCCAATATCGCTGTCATCATTCCCTTCCTGCTGAGTTGCCCCCCTTCCCAAAAGCTGGATGTTCAAGCGGTGCGTGGGTTGGGGGTTATCCTACAGGAACCCATTCTCCCAGGGACCTGGGCACAGCTCACTGTAGCTCTCTGGGCCGCCAGCACCAGCTGGAGAAGCTAAGCCATGAGCAGTGCATGACACTGCCCACAATGGTATCCAGACAGTCCAGAGACCCCATGCAAGGGAGAAGGACACGGAGCAGTGGGCTTTGGTGGTGATGGGGCAATGCCACGTGGTGCCACCATGCCTGTGAGGATACCATAGACACTGAAATCAGCAGTTGAGCTATGTTCTTCCTTGGCTCAAGGCTTCCCTGAGAGCAGAGGCAGGCTATCAAGCAGAGAGAGGTATGGCTGGGAGCAGGCCCTGGAATGTCAGCTGAGTTCCCCAGCACTCAGCTACAACTGAGAGTACTAGGGATTCCCATCCGGAGCCCAGCATGCCCCATCAGGGTCTTAAAACTGCACCTCAGTATGGGCACAGAGGTATGGGGTGCTGGGATAGGGTGAATGGCCAGGGAAACTCTTCTGCAAGGTGGGACGAGCCCCCTCAGAGCTGAAGCAGGAAAAAATGCAGCCCAGGATCCCCCCCCCGGGGATCCCCTGGGTCACTTCACCCCTATGTCTCCCCTTCCCCTGGAGAAGCAATTCCCAGTTCCCCCCCTTGAAAGCTGCTGCCAGCTCCCCCACTAAGAGCATTATGCAAACCCCCACCACTGCTGCAGGGTTTTGTAATCAATTAAATGCTTTTTAACCAGAACTGCCCCCAGGCAACTCCTGCAAAGTGCTATTAGGGGTGTTAGGCAGTACACAGTGTCCCACCCCTCCAGTAGGCATGCGGCAGCGGCAGGGCACATGGAGCGACATCCTGACCCCGAAGCCCAGGGGAGGCCAAGTCACGGCTGATGAAACCCCATCCTGTAGACCCACGCATTACCCCCGGCACTGGGAACAGGGCATACGTGGTAAATAAGGGAGGAGCACCACTTGCCCGGAACTGAGAACTCCATCACGGGGACAAAGGCGGGGGGAGCACAGTGCACTGGGGGGCCCTGCAACCAGCACTGCAGATCACTGTGACCGCCCAACCAGTGATTACCCCAGCGGCTGTCACACCTGGGATGATGGAGGATTAAAGGGATGCAAACCCACCGTGGGAGAGTCATTGCTGGCAGTGCTGGCAATGCCATATCGCTCTGGAAAGCCACCCTGATGGGGAGTATGTGCTGACGCTGGAGAGAGCTGCTCCAGGTGGTGTTTGAAGTGTAAAACGTGGTAGGAACCACAGGGCTTGTTGCAAATGTACTGTTCAGTGTAGGGGAAAACAACTCAGATGAAGCAAGGTGCTTCCAGCACACCTCAACCTCAGCACTCCTGCAAGCTCCTGCCCATGTTGTGCTGCGACTGGCAGGACATGTCCAGAGACCCTCATGCCTACACCTCCTGCCCAGATAGCCCAATTCCCTGACACTCCTCCAGCAGTCACGGGCATGACAAACCAAGCTCGTCTTTCTGCTCTGGTATTGGCACATCCACCCAAGAAGGTCTGCAGCCACTCTGGGTCATCCCTCATCTCAAGGATGGTGCCTTGTTCTCACCCTGGGAAAAGGTTTTTCATTGATCCTTCTGCTACACCTGAAACCAAGGTCCCAGCAAGCTGCTGGCTCCTGAAAGGATAACTGGCATCTGCAGTTATCAAGGGCCAAAGCATCATCTGGGTACCAGAGCCCCTCAGGAGCCCGTATCCAGGGAGCAAAACCATGAATGCCAGCATCCATGGGTCCTGCACCATCCAGCAGAGCATGGCATGGCCCAGCACAGTGCCTTATCACTCTTCCTGGAATTAATGGACTGGTTGTTCCAGCCCTGAGGAGATGCTGGCATCTCCTACCAGCACTGGTCCTGCCTCCTATCAAGGACATTTGGAGAGGGCTCAGAGGTGGAGGGGGGGGAACCAGGTTATCCATCAACTCCATAGGTTCTGCATGAATTGGCATCCTACTGCTGGACAGCAGGAGACAGGCTATAGCCTCTGGCAGGGGCGAAGGGGAGGGGACACTGGAAGGGACACTTGAGTCACAGGGGAGTTCAGATACATGCCCCATGATGCTGCTGCGTGTTCTGAGGTGACAGCTCTGCTGGCGCAGAGTCTGCTCCTTGGGGCAATGCTGCTAGATGAGAGCAGGTTATAGTGAACAGGCTGAGAAATGATTTATGGGCTCAGAAAGGAATAGGACTTGGATCCAACCTCCGAAACCCTTCTGTTCGGGGGTCCATGACAGGCAAGCAGCCATGGTCAAAGTGGCAGCCAGCATCCTCAAGGATGGCAGGCATGGAGAGCATGGGCAGCATCAGGAGCTTATCAGAGCTCCATGTCCCCAGTGCCCAGGCAGGGCCCACCAAACCCATAGGAGCAATGTCCCCCACCATGCCCCACTTCTTCCTCCCAGGTTGGGGTCCAGAGGTGCTCAGTGGGACCGGAGCATCTCCTCCTTGCACCACGCCCTAACCATGACAACGGAAGACGTCCTTGCTGGCAGGGGACAGTGAGTGCTCCGGTCACCTTTTCATCCCGGCGCTTCAGGGCCTTTTCCTCCCTTTGTGACGCAGTTTGGCTCCACTACCCCAGCCTTGGCCCCTGGCCATGTCCCGGGGTCTGAAGTTATGGATTCAACAGCCGGAGAAAGCAGTCCAATGGGACGCGGTGTGGGAGGACTCTTGGCCCCGCTCCACAGCATAGGCAGCTTTCTTTCCCAGCACCCCACCAGCCATCCAGTGCAGGGACCCCTTCCGGCAGGCTTTGCCCTGCTCCCCAGCTCCCTGCCCAGGTGCTAAGGGACCTCTCTTGGTGCCAACAGCTACAACAAGCCCCCCAAAGCCAGGCACCATCCTAGAGAGCACTGGAATGCAAGGGGCAATTCAAACGGGAGCATCCTGAAAAGCTGCCTAGGCTCAGCCTCCATCCCCAGCCCAGTCTGTCCTGGGCCTGCAAAATGGCAGACAGGTGGGTAACCTCAGGGTGCTTCTCCCATTCTGTCCCCATCCAGCCCTGGAATAATATATCTCCAGGTTTAGCATCGCAGAGCCCCATGTGCCCCCTCCAGCCTTCCCCGCACTGGGGTGGCACGGATTGCCAGCAAGGAGCAGAGATCAGCAGAAAACAACCCCTGAGAAGCAACATGGCTATTTTGTTAATGATTTCAGCTTTCAATCTCCCAGTGAGGTGACTTGTTTAGGCTAATAATTGCTTCAGTTGGATTTTATCTGGCTAATTAATCAGTTAATAAATGACTTTGCTGCAGGGGGATAGATGTTGCGGCCGTCTCCTTAGCTGGGGACTGGAAAAAAACAAGGAAGGAGCACAGCCCACGGGATTTCCACAGTCACATGGTGCACATGGGTGGCATGAGGCAGAGAGCACCCAAGCAGGGACCCCCGTCCTGTCAGCGTACTGAGCCATCCTCAGAAGGTTTGCAGCAGCCCCTGCCATGGGGAGCAACCCTCAGCTCATCTCTCTGCTGCGAGGCTTTTGGGACACAGTTTTCCTTGCTGGTACCTCTGCTAGATGGAGAAGCTGAAAACTGGGGAAAGCAGCTTGGAAAGAAAAGAAGTCATCATCTTTGCCATAGGAAACCTGGGATTTCCCTTTATTGCCCAGCCTGGTTAGCATGGGTGCGCTCCTGTCAGCAATACCACAGGTGAGCTGGGAATTGTCGCTGTGCCAGGCTCTGGCTTCACTTGCCCACTGCACTGCAGGGCTCAGGAGCTCAGCTGGCAACGGGACAGGGCTCTGGTGTGGGATGGGGGCTCTTTTCCTCTCCTGCCTCCTTCCCAGAGCCACCCCAGACTCCACCTTGTCCCGCTCTGGATGTAAAGCAGCCACGAAGCATCTCCTGAAGACCTCAGGCACTGCAGCCTGCCCGAGCTGCAAATCCTTGGAGACCACCATCACCAAGCCCCCACATGCCCTGAGCACAGCAGCACAGGGGCTCCTAGGTCCCTTTCTCTCATCCATTGGTCCCCAGGGTGGCTTTCATCAGCTGAGCCAGCTCAATCACAGCTGTAAAAGCCCATCCCCACAGGGTTCTCTCCTCTCGGTCCCCTGGCAGTTGCTGGTAGGAAGAGTCTCACCACAGGAGCCAAGTCTGGTGCGGAGTGGTGGGAGGGCTCAGGCTCTACAGACAGGCTGAGGGAAGGGGCAGGGGCACCCCAGCCCACAGAGAGGCACTGGGGGTCCTGTGGGGATGCGCAGTGAAGGACGGGGTTTCTCATGTTCAAGGGGAGCTGTACAGGTTACCCCAAAGGGCTGCACCGCTGTGAGTTAGGAGCTGGCAGTAGAAGGCTTGCCAGTCCACGTGGGTGCTGGCTGGGCAAGGAGCAGCGGTCAGGTCCTCCTTTTCCCTCGCCACTCCACCGCCAGGCCGGCACACGGGAATGCTGTCTGCAGGTCCCTGCGGAGCTGTGGGGAAAGGACAACCGTCAAAGCATGCCAAAGGGGTGTCCTACCCCTGCTCCAACCTAGGAGGGGCCTGATCCCAGATGAGGGTCTCCTCTTCATCTGAAACCGCTCCAAGTGACATTCAGTGTAAGACCCAGCGGCTCTCCTCCTGCTGACTGTCCAACCTCCTCCCTAGCTGGTTGCACCATGGCTGACAAATGTAAAGTGGCACCCCCCTCCCAGCACACCTCACCTTGGACAACAGCAGCTCCTGCACAGTGGTGTTGCCTAGGTCCAGGGGAACAGTTAGCCGCAGTGACAGAAAGAGGTGAGATGCACCTAGAGATGAAAAACATGGCTCTGGTTATAGCCCTTAAATATTGGGCTTTGCCGAAGAATCTGGGGGTCTTTCCCCAGATCCTTTTGCAGAGACACAGAACCTCGATCCAGATTAGTCATGTCATGGACACCTTAGTCTGTCAGGAGATTAAGCCTCCACCTGAACAGCAAACCACACATCCCACAGAGCATCAACACCCTTGTACTGGAAGCATGGCAAAAGAATGGGGCTCCAGGACCCCCTGCACTTGCCCCTGGAAGCCTAAAGCCACCAGCACTGAAGGTGGTGATGCCCATGGGGCACTACACTTACTGGTGTTGGATGTGGTGGTGGGGCAGACAGGCAGCATCGTTGGCAGGTCTGCAGAGGTGCTGAGGGCAACCTCTGTGGTCTGGGTTGAGCTGGCAGCAGGGGAAGAGGGCTCTGTGCCTGGGCAAAGTAACGTTATGTTAGCGCTGCCTGCAGAGAGGTGCAGGATGCTCCTACAGCTGAGGACAGACGGAGCATAAATAGAGTCACCTACATGAAGCCACCCAAGTACATGCCCAGCATCCCCGTGGGGATTTGTCCTGACTGTGCCCCTTGCTTTTCAGGCACCCCACGGCTGCACCTACCTGTGGCTGCACTGAGTGTCCCAGATATTGTTGATGTGCCTGCGGTTGACCCCAAGGATGAGTTGGGGTTGCCAGGGGTAGTCCAGTTGCTGCTGGACACGTCTGTGCTGGTAAAGGGGATGGCTGTGCTGTCTGCCAGGGTTGTCAGGGGCTCAGCTGAAGTGACTGTTGGTGCTGGTGAGGTGAGAGGAGGCATGGTGGATGGTGAGAAACTGCTGGTCCCCAGTGATGTGCTGGACCTCTCTAGGGTAGAGGATTCAGAGCTGGAGGGAGGGAGAGTGGCTGCAGTGGTGGGGTCAGTGGTGGGCAGCAGTGCCGAGGTCTCCATAGGTGTCGGGGAGGTAGGGACGCTTGTGGACACGGTTGCTGTCACATCTGTGACAGTAGTCCCTGCAAAGAGGTGGGATAATGAGGTGTACAAGGGCTGGTGGTGAAAGGCTGAGACAATGGGTGTGCTGGGAACAGTGCAGCATCAATACCACCATGAGCTCCATGAGGGACCCAGAGCTATACATCAGCCATGGAGCATCGAGAGTGAGACATTCACTGTCCTGCATTGATCCAGCATGTGGATGCCCAAAATGGGCATCAGCAAGGTAGGCCATGTAAATCCAAGCCCAACAAAGCAGGAACAGGACATGGCTCAGGACAGAAACTCCTGTGGGCACCAGCGCTGAGACCCGTTCCACCACCTTCACCCACCCCTGGAGGAAGTCAGACAAACCCGTCCGACAGGAAGAGCTGTTCAGGAACTGGTGACCGTGAGACAGGCTGGAACTGCAGCAGCAGCAGTTTACACAAAGCTCCCTGCTGCAGATAGTCAGGAACTGATAGCGCCGGGTGTAAATAATGGCAAGGGGGCAACCAGCCCCACAGAGGAACAAATCCTGGCTTGCAGCTCAGGGCAAGTAGTTAGAGACGTGCAGCAACCCATGAAAGCTCTGCCGGGGGGGGGGTGGGTGAAGGATGCAGGAGGGCCTTCCTCTCTGCCTGCACCAGCTCTGTGCTGGGGCAGTGTGCTATCTCTGAGGAAGCCCAGGCATTTGTAACCCTTTCCAAAACGATGTACAAAACAGCCTGGCTACCCCAGCCTCCATCAAGGTATGCCTGCAAGTTAGTGGCTTAGAGATGCCAGGCTGGATTCCACCATGATCCCAGCACAAACCCAATGAGTCTGGGGCTCTGCTTTCATGGGACTGGGGAAACAAGCCATGAGCTTTCAGCCAACCCCACCAAAAATTCCCAGATCCCTTGGCAGCCATTCGTCCCGTGAGCCGGTGCTGGCTGCAGCTGGTTAAATAATAATGTGGATAGGGGCAAAGGTCTGATCCCAATCCATGCTGGGTATCTGCACTAAAGATCCGCATGCTCACATACAAAAGAGGAGCTGTAAATCCACCTCTGTTTCCCATTTAGCAAACAACACTCGCAGTGTTTCGCTCCCTCACCCCACAAGGCACTGCACCGCCCCAAGAAATGATGCTCCATGCTCACCACCCACCCCACGGAGACCATTGCATCCCACTCAGCCCTTACCCAGTACGAGGTGCAGCACAGCAAGGCGGGCAAGGCTCAGCAGCAGCAGGGGCAGGGGTGACCTCGTGCTTTGCCCAGCCATGTCCGGGTGGGTGGGAGCCGATGGGACCCTGCAGGCACCAGTCCAAGTGCTCCCTATGTCCCCAGCACTGGGGTTTCCTGGTCTCCTTTGCCCAGCAGAGGAGGAGCATCCAGGTAGGTTCTTTCACTCCCTAGGTGCTGGCAGCAATGGGGGGGTTTCCACCCAGTACAGATACTCCCAGGGAGCAGCGTGATGCCGAGCAGACATCAGCTGCACAGCTGGACCCAGAGGAGACACGAGCAGCAGGTAGGGCAGGCCAGCAGGGCCACTGCTGCAGCAAGGAACCGCGCCGTCCTTGCCTCCTGAGGAGACAGCGACAACGGGAAAAAGCCCGGGGAAGCAGCCAGGCTGCCTGGGACCGTCCCTGCGCTCCTCTACAGAGGTGATGTTCAGCGGTGGCTCCTGACACCAACGCCCCTTGGGAGACAACAGCCTTGTCTGAGCGCGAGGAACTGGCTGAGGAAACAGGAGGCGCTCAGGAAGGGCGTGCTCCAGGCTGACGGTTTGTCCCCTGAGCTGTCTGTACAGGCATCACTTCCCTATGTCACAGCATGTCATGGTTGAAGTGCTTTGCTGATAGCCAGGGTCACTTCCTTCTTCTCAGGGTCATGGACAAGACCAGTCGGAGGCGCCTGAAGGCACTGGGCCAAGGTACAGGCACTCCTGGAAGGTACAGGCATGCTGGAGGACTATCAGGGCACAGCCACCCTGCTGCTGTACTGACACACTGATGCATCACCGGGATCCAGCAGTACAGGCACTCTGCTGGGATGCTGTCACACGGTAGCCATCAGGTCAGGATTCAGTTGCTCTACCTTGGTACAGGGATGCTGGGGGCACATGCACAGCTAGGGGCACCGGGGCAGGGTACAGCCTCCCTGCCAGGTAGAAGTGCATGGAGAGGGGTGTCACCAGACTGTACCCTGGGATAGCCACCGGGATACGATCACACTGCTGGGACACAGGTGCCTACGATGGTGCACTGCCACTGCCCAGCTGTTTAGGGGGAACAGCCGCCGCACAGCCGCACTTCCGGGGTACAACCGGAATACAACCTCACCGCCGCGCAGCGGGAGGAACAGCCCGAGACCGGGGATGCCCCGCCCCTAAGCCACGCCCTCTTCCGTGTGCCACGCCCCTTCCCGGTACTTCCGGCCCGCCCGCCCCTCCGCGCTTCTCCCGCCCCTTCCCGCGGTAGCAGACGGTCGGGGGTCGTTGCCGTGGCACTGTCTGTGGATGCTCGGGAGCTGCACTCACCCGTGGCGGCGCTGGGGGTCTCGGCCGTGGTCTCGGCCGGTTGGCTGGGGGTGGGGGTGCTCCCGGGCCCCCCCGTGCTGCTAACGGCGGTGGCCGTGGTGTCCGACGTGGTCGAATGGGGCTCATCCGAAGTGTCAGTCGGGGCTGCTGCGGTAGGGAAAGAGGCGCTGCCGGTCCGTAGGGATGTGGTGCCAAGCAGTGTGGTCACGGATGGCTCTTGGGTGGTGGTACCAAACGTGGTGTCCCCTCCGGTGGAGGAGAGAGGAGCAGAGGGGGAGGGAGGCAGTGTGCTCTTTTCGACTGCAGAGGATATGACAGCCGATGCCGTACTGGTCCCCACAGACGTGACAATGGTCGAATCAGTACCGTTGGATGTCGTACCCACGGGAGTTGATGTCATGGTGCTGGTGGTGAGCCCTAGCCCTGTTTGGGTGGGCTCAGGCAGTACCGAGGCGCCATCAGGAGTGCTGAGGGCTGTGCTACCAGTCACCTGTGGTGTGATGATGCTGGAGGCTGCTGAGCTGCTCCCCAGAAGCACAGTGCTGGCTGTGGAAACACACGCGGTGGAGGTGTCAGGGCTGGAGGGAGGGAGAGTGGCTGCGGTGGCAGTAGGCATGGTGGATGGTGAGAAACTGCTGGTCCCCAGTGATGTGCTGGACCTCTCTAGGGTAGAGGATTCAGAGCTGGAGGGAGGGAGAGTGGCTGCAGTGGTGGGGTCAGTGGTGGGCAGCAGTGCCGAGGTCTCCATAGGTGTCGGGGAGGTAGGGACGCTTGTGGACACGGTTGCTGTCACATCTGTGACAGTAGTCCCTGCAAAGAGGTGGGAGAATGAGGTGTACAAGGGCTGGTGGTGAAAGGCTGGGACCGTGGCTGTGCAGCACCACCACCACCATGAGCTCTACAAGCTATGCATGAGCAATGGAGCATTGAGAATGGGACATTTACTGTCCTGCATTGATCCAGCATGTGGATGCCCTTGAACATCAACATGATTGTCAGCAAGGCAGGCCGTGTAAATCCAAGCCCAGCAAAACAGGAACAGGACATGGCCATCGTCGGGCTCAGGACAGAAACTCCTGTAGGCACCAGCACTGAGACCCCTTCCACTACATTCACCCACCCCTGGAGGAAGGCAACCAAACCCGTCCAACAGGAAGAGCCGTCCGGGAACTGGTGACCGTGAGACAGGCTGGAACTGCAGCAGCAGCAGTTTACACAAAGCTCCCTTCTGCAGATAGTCAGGAACTGATAGTGCAGGGTGTAAATAATGGCAAGGGGGCAACCAGCCCCACAGAGGAACAAATCCTGGCTTGCAGCTCAGGGGAAGCCTTTTTCTGCGAGGGGGTGAAGGATGCAGTAGGATAAGACCTGCACAAGCTTTGTGAGTTTGAGGCGTGCAGGAGGTACGAACCTCAAGTTTATTCCCTGTGTTTGACTCAACACTGCTCTTCCTTTGCGTCAAGAGCAAACATTAGGATGGCATTTGGAGTTTTCCAGGCTCAAAAGCATCCTGGTGATGCTGCCATCCAGGCAGGGGGTTTGTTGCTATTGGGCAGGTCGTATCAAAGGCAGTGAACCCAGCAGTGACCAGTGTCCAGCAAGGAAATCAAGCTGTGACCAAGGTCTTCTCTGCCTGAATGGAAACCCACATGAGAAGCAAAAGTAAAGCCAAGCTTGTTGCTTCTGTGTTGCAGAGCGCAGCCCTTTCACACCCTGGAACGGGGCTGAGATACCGGAAAGCAAACAGCACCCACAGCATTCTTCCTCTTTTGGTGAAGCCATGCTGAGGCTGCTACCACCACCTTGGGGAATGATGCTCCCACCACAGCACCCACCCAATTGATAGTGCCGCATCCCTCTCAGCCCTTACCCAGCGTGAGGTCCAGCACGGCAAGGCTCAGCAGCAGCAGGGGCAGCCCTCCTCTCTGCCCAGCCATGTCCAGAGCCAGCATCTCCACTGTCTAAGTGGGGACAAAGTCCCTGCACCTGGGGATACAGGGCCAGTGAATGGTGCCAGTGGAGGAACTACACTGCCGAGTGACGTTTGAAGGTGGCAAGAACCGCTTCCTCATTCCCGCGGGCAGGGAGGGAAGGCACCGGGAGGTACTACCCCCCTTTCCCGTGGGCCGGTGCTGGAGGGGGCGGTACCAGATGATGGAGTCCCACCCCTTATCCAGCATCCCTGCCCATTTCCACGCCTTTAACCACCACCCCCCCGCGTTGTATAACACCCGGAGGACCGCGTGGCTGCCAGGTAGGGACCGGGAACCGGGAAGGGCAGGCTACCAGCATCCCCCGGGCTTATGGACTGGGGTGGTAATGTACCGGGAGCTCAGTATGGTCCCGTTTCCCTTCGCAGCTGCCGCGCTGAACCACGCTGCTCTCTCTGCCGGCCCGGGTAGTCTTAAGGATGCGGCGGCGGCAGCAGAAGCGAAAGGCCATGGCCCCGGAGGAGGTTCCACGCGTGTCTCTGAAGAGGATGGAGAAAGAGGAGGAGGTGCAGGAAGCCCGGCGGAGGGCGGCCCCTTCGGTGCGAGAGTTCAAGTTCAACAAAAAGCGGGTGCGCCTCATCTCGCAGGGCTCGGATCTGAAGGATGACGGTCGGTGCATCCTCTACTGGATGTCCCGGGACCAGCGACTGCAAGGTGTGAATCAGCTGATAGAGGAGGCTGGGAAGTGAAGCTCCCATGGGTGGCAAAATCCACAGTCCCTTCCCACAGTAGGCCTTGCAGCAGGTCCACCTCTGCAGGGGAGGCTCTCAGGGTTCCTCTTGTGAAACCTCATCCCCATTCCTTTAGTAAAGCATCCTCCCTAACTTTGCCCCATGTGCTTTCTCCCCAGATAACTGGGCTTTCCTCTATGCCCAGCGCCTGGCCCTCAAGCAGGAGCTGCCTCTGCTTGTCTGCTTCTGCCTGGTGCCCAAATTCCTGGAGGCCACCATCCGCCACTATGGTTTCATGCTAAGGGGTCTGCAAGAGCTGGCTGAGGTACGGCTGCTGCAGGGATGTCCATGTGGAGTGGGACAGGGCTGCTGGGGGAAGGGGGAGGAAGACTCATCCCTTAAGTGGATGGTTGTGAGATGTGGTCTGCAGGGCTGTGAGCCATCCCATAGCCTTTTCCCCCTCACTGCAGGAGTGTGCAGAGCTGAACATTGCCTTCCACTTGCTGCGGGGCTATGCCAAGGACGTGCTGCCTGCATTTGTGGCGGAGCATGGTGTTGGTGGGCTGGTGACGGACTTCAGCCCCCTCCGCCTCCCCTCGCAGTGGGTGCAGGATGTCAGGGAGCGGTTGCCAGAGGATGTGCCATTTGCACAGGTAGGTGCCTGCACTCTGCAAGGGAAAAACTGCCTGGAGTAATGTGGGACTAACTTGTCTCCTGCATTCCATGCCTGCAGAGGTGAGCTGGAGTGACCTGAGCTGGGAGTGTGTGTTCATGTCTTCGGGAGCATTTGCTTCTCCTGCTCAGACCCTCCTCCACGGCTTTGCTTTCCAGGTTGATGCTCACAACATCGTGCCCTGCTGGGTTGCCTCCCCCAAACAGGAATACAGCGCCTATACCCTCCGGAGGAAGATCCAGGCTCAGCTCCCTGAGTTCCTCACAGAGTTCCCCCCTGTTGTTCGTCACCCATATTCCCCCTCCTGCCCAGCAGAGGTAACAGCAGCAGACACTTCCACGCTCAAGGCCAGTCCTAGAGGGTTTTACAGCTGCTTTGTGATCCTGGGAGAAGATGGCAGGAGATGGGGACAGTGACACTTCCCGAAGTGTGCAGGTGGTGTGGACATGGCAGTGCCCCTGGGGAGGTGGGTTCACATCTCATTCATTCAGTGCAGGTCTAGTTAAGAGGAGAAGGCTGGCACGAGCTTGGGATTTGCTGGCTGGGAACATCCAGGGGACATAACACCCAGGGCAGCCCTGGCTGAAAAGCATCTGTAAGTTCAGTCATGCTGCTTGGTCACCACCCAGCCCATTGCTTGGGAGGCCTGTTATTCCAGCTTGGAGGTGGACCGTAAAGTGAAGGAGGTGGAGTGGGCGACCCCCGGGACGGCCGCGGGGCTGGCTGTGCTGCAGTCCTTCATCAGAGAGCGACTGAAATACTTCGGCTCCCATCGGAACGACCCCAACAAAGCGGCGCTCAGCAACCTGTCCCCGTGGTTCCACTTTGGTGAGTGTCCCAGCCTTTGCAGTCGGCAGCATGGCTGAGCGTGGTGGCTGGGACCAGCAGCCTGACATTCTCCCTCCCCATGTCCCCAGGCCAGGTTTCCACCCAGCGAGCCATCCTGGAGGTGCGGAAGCACCAGCACAAGTACAAGGAGTCAGTAGACATGTTTGTGGAGGAGGCCGTAGTGCGGCGAGAGCTGGCTGAAAACTTTTGCTACTACAATGAGAACTATGACAGAGTGCAAGGTAGCGTTCTGGTTTACATAGGCTGTGTACTGGAGCTGGGCTGGTACCCAGTGGTCACCCCAACTTGGCAATACCGGGACTGACTTGAAGAGGGGCTGTGAGGACAGTAATATACTGTCATGTAGTCCTTCTGGAGGTAGGAGTGGAGCTGGTGGATGCCCTTTTCAAGGTTGATGTCTCCTGGGCATAGTGCTCTTCAGTAGCTCCATTCTCCATCCCTTCCCCAGGGCCCTGCAGGAGCTGGTTGCCCATCATTGCTCATCTTTCTTGCTCACAGGCGCCTATCCATGGGCACAAACCACCCTGAAGCTCCATGCCAAAGATCAGAGGCCTTTTCTCTACAAGCTGGAGGAGCTGGAGCAGGGGACCACTCATGACCCGCTCTGGAATGCTGCCCAGGTACTGCCCCACATCTCCCCCACAAAATACTGAGTCTTTTTCTGAGGAGCAGAGGTGAGGTGGCATAGAATCATAGAATAGTTTGGGTTGGAAAGGACCTTAAGATCATCTAGTTCTAACCCCCCTGCCACGAACAGGGACACCTCACCCTAAACCATGCCACCCAAGGCTCTGTCCAGCCTGGCCTTGAACACTGCCAGCAATGGAGTATTCACAATTTCCCTGGACAACCCATTCCAGTGCCTCACCACCCTTACAGTAAAGAACTTCTTCCTTATATCCAGTGTAAACTTTCTCTGCTTAAGTTTGAACCCATTACCCCTTGTCCTGTCACTACAGTCCCTAACGAAGAGTCCCTCCCCATCATCCCTATAGACCCCCTTCAGATACTGGAAGGCTGCTATGAGGTCTCCATGCAGCCTTCTCTTCTCCAGTC